>JAJHIY020000278.1:0-7500 GCA_022114975.2 Lampris megalopsis
GACTGTGTGACACACAGAAACACAGAAAGGTAGGACTGTGTGAGAGTCAGAAACACAGCCAGGTAGGACTGTGTGAGAGTCAGAAACACAGACAGGTAGGACTGTGTGAGAGACAGAAACACAGACAGGTAGGACTGTGTGAGAGACAGAGACACAGACAGGTAGGACTGTGTGAGAGACAGAAACACAGACAGGTAG
The DNA here is from genome assembly GCA_022114975.2 of Lampris megalopsis. Classification (NCBI taxonomy): domain Eukaryota; kingdom Metazoa; phylum Chordata; class Actinopteri; order Lampriformes; family Lampridae; genus Lampris; species Lampris megalopsis. Next base: position 199 of record JAJHIY020000278.1, read on the forward strand.
GACTGTGTGTCAGACAGAAACACAGACAGGTAGGACTGTGTGAGAGTCAGAAACACAGAAAGGTAGGACTGTGTGTCAGACCGAAACACAGACAGGTAGGACTGTGTGAGAGTCAGAAACACAGAAAGGTAGGACTGTGTGACACACAGAAACACAGAAAGGTAGGACTGTGTGACACACAGAAAAACAGATAGGTAGGACTGTGTGAGAGACAGAAACACAGCCAGGTAGGACTGTGTGAGAGAGAGAAAGACAGACAGGTAGGACTGTGTGGGAGACAGAAACACAGACAGGTAGGACTGTGTGAGAGACAGAAACGTAGGACTGTGTGAGAGAGAGAAACACAGACAGGTAGGACTGTGTGATAGACAGAAACGTAGGACTGTGTGAGAGAGAGAAACACAGACAGGTAGGACTGTGTGAGAGAGAGAAACACAGACAGGTAGGACTGTGTGAGAGACAGAAACGTAGGACTGTGTGAGAGACAGAAACACAGCCAGGTAGGACTGTGTGAGAGACAGAAACACAGCCAGGTAGGACTGTGTGAGAGACAGAAACACAGCCAGGTAGGACTGTGTGAGAGACAGAAGCACAGCCAGGTAGGACTGTGTGAGAGACAGAAACACAGACAGAGAAAGACAAAGAGAGAGAGACAGCGTTAGTCCCGGAATGCTGTGCTCAGTTCTGAGTCTGCCTGCTACACCTCCAGCAACTCAGGAGGTGCGGTGGCGCAGTGGTTAGCTCTGTCGCCTCACAGCAAGAAGGTCCTGGGTTAACACCTGGGGTAGTCCAACCTTGGGGGTCATCCCAGGTTGTCCACTGTGTGGAGTTTGCAAGTTCTCCCTGTGTCTGTGATGGGTTTTCTCCCGGTGCTCCGGTTTTCCCCACCATCAAGTGTCAGGGCCCAGACACACCAAACTGACTAGTGGCGACGAAGGCCGGCTGTTGCGTTGCCTCACATCGCCTGCCGTCTGGGCCAAAAAGTAGAACACACCGCGAAGACTCCAGCCGACGGCCAACCAGCCTGTACGTTCTGCACTGATTCGCTAAGCTGAACAGCCAATCACAGTGACTACCACATGTCTCCTCCGATACATGTGGAGTCACCAGCCGCTTCTTTTCACCTGACAGTGAGGAGTTTCACCAGGGGGATGTAGCACGTGGGAGGATCACGCTATTCCCCCCAGTCCCCCTCCCCCCGAACAGGCGCCCCAAACGACCAGAGGAGGCGCTAGTGCAGTGACCAGAACACACACCCACATCCGGCTTCCCACCCGCAGACACGGCCAATTGTGTCTGTAGGGACGCCCGACCAAGCCGGAGGTAACACGGGGATTCGAACTGGTGACCCCATGTTGGTAGGCAGCGGAATAGACCGCCACGCCACCCGAACGCCGGATTCATCTGTTCTTCTACTCGTTCTCTGGTCTGCGTTAAAGCGTGGCAGCCTTGACAGATCGTACAGCTGCTGTTGATTCTGGAGGGAAATGGTTTGAGCAATGCCACACTTACCACCATCTTTTAAATAAATAAGGCTTTTATCCTCCAGTCACATCAGGAGCACGTGACAAGTGGGCGGGTCCCGGCCTCTCAAAGGGGGTTTGTTTCTTTTGTGTGTCAATGTGCTAAAATCAGTAACCCTGTATGTCCCCTGTCATCCCTCTGTCTGTCTCTGTCTCTCTCTCTCTTTTTCGCCGTCTCAGGGTCAAGGAGGTGAAGGAGCTTGGTGACCTCTCACCTCACTGGGAGGGGCTGAGGCGTGACGTCGTCAGCCACTGCAACCAGCTGATTGGCTGCTACCAGGACATGCTCTCCGAGCTCCACCGACACACAGGTGAGAATGAAAAAGTCGGAGAAGGGAAAAGGCCCTCCTGTCATGTCTGTGGTTTACAGATGTGGACGGCGTCGTTACTGGTTTAGTTGTGCTTTAAGTGAGAAATCTTAGTAGTTTTTTTTTTACTGGTCGTTATCGTCCTTTGAGTCTCCAGGATGAAACGTGGCCGACAGCCAGTGAGTTTATTTTCTGTTTAATAAGGGCTCAGGTTCGCCCTTCATCCTTCAGTGTTCTCCCACCATGCCCCTCTGACCGTCAATGGTATGGACGTGGAGAGAGTCAGCAGTGTTCGGTTCCTGGGAGTTCACGTCACAGAGGACCTGTCCTGGTCCTCACACGTCACTGCGCTCTCAAAGAAGGCCCAGCCACGTCTTCACTCCCTGCGGTGTCTTGAATCAAATCAAATCAACTTTATTTGTATAGCACAATATCACAAATTACAAGTTTGCCTCGGTGGGCTTAACAGCAACGCAACATCCTGTCCTTAGACCCTCTCATCGGATAAGTAACAACTCCCTAAAAAACCTTTAACGGGGAGAACAAATAGGAAGAAACCTCAGGGAGAGCACCAGAGGAGGAGCTCTCTCTCCCAAGACAGACAACGTGCAGTAGATGTTGCGTTTACGCAATTTACACAATACAACACTGAAAGAGGATAACACAGTTATAATGGACTTATAATATTTATGAAGAATATGATGCCCAGGATGCCAAGCAGTGTCCAGACGCCAACGGAACAGTCCAGGACCCAAGCCACGCGACCAGCATCATCATGTAAAAAATAAATAAATAAATATATATATATATATATATATATATATAATTAGCAGCTGATGAGTGCAAGATACACAAAACAGGCCTGCACTGCTATGCATTAAAATCTTTTTTCCTGTATCCATGTTGATATATATATATGGATTTATAAAAAGAAGATGTGATGAGGGGAATTGCAAGCAGCGTCCAAGTGGCGACCACCGTCACCATGGAGACCTGGGAGGAGGACCGACTGTACGTGCACACAAGGGAGACTCACATGACACCATTCACACACAGAAAAAGAGAAAGGAGAAGACGTCATTCAGAGAGAGAGAAAAGACATGTGAGAGAAGAGAACACTTTGCAATAGTCATTAGTCATAATCAATTAAGTCATCAATTAATCATAATCTCGTGGGCAGAACAGTGGTTGGTAAATTCACTGAGACAGAAAACCGACCCGCCATGCAGTACAGGTTGTGAAGCACTCAACTTAAAGGCAACTCATTTTAGGCTAAGGCAAAAAAGATGAGTTTTAAGTTTGGATTTAAAGGACTCAACAGACTCTGATGGTCTGATGGCAGCAGGCTGCCTCACTTTGTGAAACCACAGAGTTGTCAATCATTATCATTACTTGATCAAATTGGTGTCTGTGTCTAGCAGGGCCAATGACCAGCATCTCAGTTTTATCTGAATTTAAAAGCAGAAGGTTAAGTGACATCCAGTTTTTCACAGCAGCCAAGCAGGCCTCTAAGTTAGTCATTTGAGTATGATCATCAGCCCTTATAGGCACATACAGCTGAGTATCATCAGCATAGTAATGGAAATTTATTCCATAACTGCGTGTAATTTGGCCAAGAGGTGTAATGTAAAGAGAGAAAAGTAGAGGGCCAAGAACTGAGCCCAGAGGCACACCATATTTAACATCAGAAATTTTTGATATAATATTATTATAGCAGACACAATGTGTTCTTCCAGATAAGTAAGACTTAAGCCAAGAGAGAGCTAAGCTAGAGACACCAAAATTACAATTTATTCTGTCTAATAGTATACAGTGATCAGTGGTGTCAAAGGCTGCACTGAGGCCCAGTAGTAGAAGCACAGAAGTGAAGTCAGAGTCCATAGCAAGTAAAAGATCGTTCACCACTCTGGTCAGAGCAGTTTCAGTGGAGTGACAGGGCCTGAAAGCCGATTGAAAAGGTTCATATAGATGGTTTTCTTTTATATGGGTTGAACGTTGTTGATACACAACTCTCTCTAGTACTTTAGAAAAGAATGGAAGATTAGAGACTGGTCGATAGTTATTAAGAGACCCTGGATCAAGGTGCAGTTTTTTAAGTAGAGGTTTAACCACAGCTGTCTTAAAACTGCTGGGAACAATGCCAGTAGTAAGAGATAAATTAACGATGTCTAGCATTGTAGGTCCAAGAAAAGGCCCGAGGTCTTTAAAAAGTTTTGCTGGTAAGGAGTCAAGCAGGCAAGCAGTTGGTTTAGAAGCTGACACGAACTTCGTCAAAGTATCAAGAGAGATAGTCTCAAAAGCCGTAATAACTGGGACTGTCAGTGACTCATTGTACAGATATGAATTTTCTGGGGTCTCTGAGAAACTCAGGAGAATTTTCAACAAACACCGCATCCCGGTATACTTCAAACCCAGCAACACACTCCGACAAAGACTGGTTCATCCCAAAGACCGGGTACCACACACCCGGAAAAGCAGTCTGGTGTATGCTGTACAACGCAATGAGGACTGCACTGACCTATACATAGGAGAAACCAAACAACCACTACACAACCGGATGGCCCAACACAGAAGGCCAAACTCCTCAGGACAAGACTCAGCAGTCTATCTACACCTCAAGGAGAAGACACACTCCTTCCAGGACAGCAACGTACACATTTTGGACAGAGAAGATAGATGGTTTGAAAGAGGGGTGAAGGAAGCCATCTATGCGAAACTGGAAAAACCCTCCCTCAACAGAGGAGGAGGTCTGCGACACCACCTATCTCCCACTTACAATGCCGTCCTTTCATCTCTACCCAGGAGACTCAAGAAGCCTAGCCTCCAAGAACAACAGTCGCTCACTAACGGCTCCAACCACTCTCATGACCACTGAACAAGAAGTCGAAACTAACACCCCCAACCACCGTCGCTGCTAAACAAATGCAAATCAATAGCTCCGATGGCGACGGGTCCGGCTGGACATCGGAGCACAGGAGAGCCACGCATATCAATAGCTCCGATAACGACGGACGCAGCCAAACATCGGTACACAAAAGAGCCACTCATATCTATGGCTCTGTTAGCGACGGGCGTTGGTAAACATTGGAACACAAAGAGCCATGGACATCTATAGCTCTGATCCAGCGCCGGCTCTCCCAGCCATCAAACGAAGACAAAACATAGATGCAGACGTGGACAAAGACTGCATGGACGGTCCTGGGTGAGGCCGTCGCAAACACGAATTCGCGCCGTCATCTTCCGACACCAGCACTGGGTGAGGCCGCTGCACATTTGCATTCGCGCAGCCATCTTCCCCGACCGGAAGTGGAGGCACTCATCAATTTCATATGGTAAACACGAAGCAAGAAACAAGAAGTGTTTTATTTTATTGGTCGCATGGTCACATAACCGAAACAGTATTCACTGACTGCTCTTCACTGGGTGATCCAGCAAAGAGGGAAGCCTTCTGACTGGGTGGGCCTGAGTGCCAAGTGGGTGGGCCCGGGCCCCAGCGAGGCCCAGTGGTAGTGGCGGGTGTTGAGGAGGAGGAGGATGTGGGCTGGCGCATAATCAAAGTGGGCCGAACACGCATCTCTTACGTTCTCGGTTTAGTACGATGGCTTCTCAAGACAAAAGAATTGGGCTGCTCACGTGGCCCACAGAGCGACCGTACATGTGTGTGTGTGTGTGTGTGTGTGTGTGTGTGTGTGTGTGTGAGTGCTACAGTGCTTTTCGCCCCTATCTTGACATCTGATTGGCCAATTAAGCATTCATATAGTTTTGTCCTCATCTTTTTCCTTCTTATCCCCTACGCTGCATGACTTCTTCTTCTCTTCTTCTCCGTATCTCCTCTGCTTTTCTTCGTCTCCTCCAGCCTCATCTCCATGTTTTAAGGGGAGTCTCAGTCGGTCAGACAGACACCTGCTGTTTGTCCCAACCAACCTCCACGCACAGAGAATGGAGGTGATCACCCACCCAGGGAGTCCAGGTAAACAACACACACCTGTCTGTCTGTTTGTCCCTCTGCCTGTCTGCCTGTGTGTCTGTCCCTCTGTCTTTATGTTCACCTGTCTGTCTGTCTGTCTGTCTGTTTGTCCCTCTGTCTGTCTGCCTGTGTGTCTGTCCCTCTGTCTGTCTGCCTGTGTGTCTGTCCCTCTTGTCTTTATGTTCACCTGTCTGTCTGCCTGCATGTCTGTCTGTCCCTCTGTCTGTTTGTCTGTTTGTCTGTCTGTCTGTTTGTCTGTTTGTCTGTCTGTCTGTCTGTCTGTTTGTCCCTCTGTCTGTCTGCCTGTGTGTCTGTCCCTCTTGTCTTTATGTTCACCTGTCTGTCTGCCTGCATGTCTGTCTGTCCCTCTGTCTGTCTGTCTGTTTGTCTGTTTGTCTGTCTGACCTTCTCTCTGTCAGTCCCTCTGTCTGTCTTTGTGTCTGTCTGTCTGTGTGTCTGTCCCTCTGTCTGTCTGCCTGTGTGTCTGTCCCTCTGTCTTTATGTTCACCTGTCTGTCTGCCTGCATGTCTGTCTGTCCCTCTGTCTGTTTGTCTGTCTGACCTTCTCTCTGTCTGTCCCTCTGTCTGTCTTTGTGTCTGTCTGTCTGACTTTTGTGTCATTGTATTCAGCTGTCTCACCATCTATCTATCAGTTTCCCTGTCTGTCTGTTGAATAATCTGTCAGCGTGTCCAACTGTTTGTCTCTATTAAAGTGTATGGATTAACGTCTCTCTTTCTCTGTCTCTGTCTCTCTCTGTCTCTGTCTGTCTCTTCAGGTCTGTGGTATGATGCAATAACAGTGGGGGCTCCAGCTGATCACTACCACGGCTTTAAACATGGAGGACTGAGGAGGCAGCTAGGCAAACACAGGAAGAGGTCTGTGTGACAGACAGGCAAGCAGACAGACAGAAGGACAGACAGACAGACATGCAGACAGACAGAGGGACGACAGATAGACAGGCAGGCAGACAGAGGGACAGACAGACAGAGGGACATACACACAGACACACAGACAGACAGATAGACAGGCAGGCAGACAGGGACAGACAGACAGAGGGACATACACACAGACACACACACAGACAGACAGACAGACAGACAGACAGATAGACAGACAGACAGAGGGACATACACACAGACACACAGACACACAGACAGACAGACAGACAGACAGACAGATAGACAGGCAGGCAGACAGAGGGACATACACACAGACACACAGACAGACAGATAGACAGGCAGGCAGACAGAGGGACAGACAGATAGACATGCAGACAGACAGAGGGATGACAGACAGACAGACAGATAGACAGGCAGGCAGACAGAGGGACATACAGACAGAGGGACAGACAGACAGAGGGACATACACACAGACACACAGACAGACAGACAGATAGACAGGCAGACAGACAGAGGGACAGACAGGCAGGCAGGCAGACCATAATCTATAAACACCAGTGGTGGTCTTCAGTAGTGCATCATCATCTGTGAATATCAAGGAGATA
>JAJHIY020000278.1:15000-82500 GCA_022114975.2 Lampris megalopsis
TATCAGTAATGTATCAAAATATATCGCTAACATCAATAATATATCAATAGTGTATCAATAATATATCGATAATGTATCAATAATATATCGATAATATATCAATGATGTATCAAAAATATATCGACAATATATCAATAATGTATCAAAAATATATCGTTAACATATCAATAATGTATCAAAAATATATCGATAACATATCAATAATGTAGCAAAAATATATCGATAATATATCAATGTATCAAAATATATCGATAATATATCAATAATGTATCTAAAATATATCAATAATGTATCAATAATGTATCGAAAATATATCGATAATGTATCACTAATATATTGATAATATATCGATAACATGTCCGACTTACTGCTACTGAACCCAGCAGTCTGAGAAGCAGTGGGGCAAGTGAGACGGGGGCATTAGACAGCACACACAAGCCTCATCAGGTGTGCAGTGGAGGACGGTAGGGACCAGCGGTTGGAAGACAGACAGGCGGACTGAGGACACAGTCTCCGTCTCGTCAGGGATGAAGAAGAAACCACACCCAACCTGCTTCTCCTTTCTCCTCTCCTCTCCTCTTTTCCTTCTTGTCCCACCTGTTCTTCCTCTCCTCCAGCACTCCTCCCACCTGTCCTCCTGCCGCTCCTCTCTTCCTCGCCCTCCTCTTTTTGCCTCTGGCGACTTACTGTGATGTCTGTCTGATGCGTTGATGGGTTTCTGCTCTGACCTGCTCCTTGATTTCTCTTTTCTCTCATCCTTTCATCGTTGTGTCCTCTGCTGTCCCCTGTCCCTCCTCTCTCTCTCTCTCTCTCTCTCTCTCTCTCTCTCTCTCTCTCTCTCTCTCTCTCTCTCTCTCTTTCTCTCTCTCTCTCTCTATCTCTCTATCTATCTCTCTGTCTCTGTCTCTCGCTTTCTTTCTCTCTGTCTCTGTCTCTCTCTCTTCTCTCTCTCTCACTCTGTCTCTCTCTGTCTCTGTCTCTCTCACTGTCTGTCTCTCTGTCTCTCTCTCGTGCTCTCTCTCTCTGTCTCTGTCTCTCTCACTGTCTCTCTCACTGTCTGTCTCTCTCTCTTCTCTCTCTCTCACTCTGTCTCTCTCTGTCTCTCTGTCTCTGTCTCTCTCTGTCTCTCTGTCTCTCTGTCTCTCTGTCTCTGTCTCTCTCTCACTGTCTGTCTCTCTCTGTCTCTCTCTCGTGCTCTCTCTGTCTGTCTGTCTCTGTCTCTCTCTCTGTCTCTCTCTGTCTCTCTGTCTCTCTGTCTCTGTCTCTCTCTCACTGTCTGTCTCTCTCTGTCTCTCTCTCGTGCTCTCTCTGTCTGTCTGTCTCTGTCTCTCTCTCTGTCTCTCTCTGTCTCTATCTCTCTGTCTCTGTCTCTCGCTTTCTTTCTCTGTCTCTGTCTCTTCTCTCTCTCTCACTCTGTCTCTGTCTCTGTCTCTCTGTCTCTGTCTCTCTCCGTATCTCTGTCTCCCTCTCTCTCTCACTGTCTGTCTGTCTCTGTCTCTCTCTGTCTCTATCTCTCTGTCTCTCTCACTGTCTGTCTGTCTCTGTCTCTCACTCTGTCTCTCTCTGTCTCTCTGTATCTCTGTCTCCCTCTCTCTCTCACTGTCTCTCTGTCTCTGTCTCTCTCACTGTCTCTCTGTCTCTGTCTCTCTGTCTCTGTCTCTCTCACTGTCTCTCTCACTGTCTCTGTCTCTCTCCGTCTTGCTTTCTGTCTGTTTCTCTTTCCCTGTCTCTCGCTTTCTGTCTCTCCATCTCTTTTTTCACCTTTCTTTACTTCTGCTTATTTTTCTTTTCTTTCCTCTTCTCATTTCAACTTCGACCTCTCTCTTCCGTCACACCTTTTTCTCTGCCTGTCTTCCATCTACCTCTCTATTTCTATCTCTTCCTAAATACCCCCCCTCCCCAAAACACACACATTCACCTCCCCTCCCCCAGGTCCCATCTGTCCTGGGGGCAGATGGTGGGCTGCTATGCCCAGTCAGGACATGCTGTCTCTGGATCAGAAGCAGGTGAAGCGACCTTTGACCCCCAGCGACCCCTGGTCCGGGCGTTGGCCCCTAAGAGCCCCCATCGCCACCTGTACCCGGTAGCCCTCCTCCTGGTGACCTCTCACCTCCTGGTCCTCTGGCTTATCCTGAGCCTGGTCATTCTACTGGGCAAATACCAGTAAACTCACCACACTGGGAGCACTGGGCAGCAAAATAAACCAGTAAGCACAACCTACTGGGAGCACTGGGTAGCAAAATAAACCAGTAAGCACAACCTACTGGGAGCACTGGGCAGCAAAATACACCACTAAGCACAACCTACTGGGAGCACTGGGCAGCAAAATAAACCAGTAAGCACAACCTACTGGGAGCACTGGGCAGCAAAATACACCAGTAAGCACAACCTACTGGGAGCACTGGGCAGCAAAATACACCAGTAAGCACAACCTACTGGGAGCACTGGGCAGCAAAATACACCAGTAAGCACAACCTACTGGGAGCACTGGGCAGCAAAATACACCACTAAGCACAACCTACTGGGAGCACTGGGCAGCAAAATACACCAGTAAGCACAACCTACTGGGAGCACTTGGTGGCAGAACATACCAGTAAACACAACCTACTGGGAGCACTGGGCAGCAAAATAAACCAGTAAACACAACCTACTGGGAGCACTTGGTGGCAGAACATACCAGTAAATGCACAATAGTGAGGGTACTGGGCAGGACAGTGCCACGTCATACTGGTAGTACTGGTTAGAAGACCATACCAGTAAACATGTGTGGCAGAGTGGGGTGTGGACCAGCAGCCCTGAGTCTCATTAACTGGGGCAGATTAAGTGGAGTTCACACCTCAAATGAAGACACACACTGGAGACGGTCGCTACACGTCTGTCTTTTAACCGTCTTTATCCTCCATGTTTTTTAAGGTCTTGGTTTTAATAAATGAGCTGTTGAGCCACAACCCCGGACAGCGGCTGTGACACGACATCATACTGGGAGGACTGGTTAGGACATCATACTGGGAGGAGTGGGAAGACTGGTTAGGACTGGGAGGACTGGTTAGGACATCATACTGGGAGGACTGGTTAGGACATCATACTGGGAGGAGTGGGAAGACTGGTTAGGACTGGGAGGACTGGTTAGGACATCACTGGGAGGACTGGTTAGGACATTATACTTTGAGGACTGGTTAGGACTTGGAGAACTGGTTAGGACATCATACAGGGAGGACTGGTTAGGACATCATGCTGGGAAGACTGGTTAGGACATCATACTGGGAGGACTAGTTAGGACTGGGAGAACTGGTTAGGACATCATACTGGGAGGAGTAGTTAGGACTGGGAGAACTGGTTAGGACATCATACTGGGAGGACTGGTTAGGACATCATACTGGGAGGACTGGTTAGGACTGGGAGAACTGGTTAGGGCATCATACTGGGAGGACTGGTTAGGACATCATACTGGGAGGACTGGTTAGGACATCATACTGGGAGGACTGGTTAGGACATCATACTGGGAGGACTGGTTAGGAGAATATAAATGTCTGACTGACTGGTCTTGCAGACCTCATTGATTTATATACTGTATTTTGAAAGTTTAAAAGGTGTGTATTAATTTAGTGTGTGTGTGTGTGTGTGTGTGTGTGTGTGTGTGTGTGTGTGTGTGTGTGTGTCCATAGGGAGGGCTGCAGGATGGAGAATGTGAGGAAGAATATTGGGATCAGGAAGTACGCCTTCAGCAGTGTACAGCTCCTCACCTTCCCCAAGCGATACAGACCTCCAGATGGTTCCTATGGCAAGACAGACACCTAGGAAGAGAGACAGACAGAGAGAGAGAGACAGAGAGACAGAGACGGAGATATTGATGGAGAGATGAATGTGTAGAGCACCCGACACAACACTGGAACACAGCGGTTTCTGTCGATTCCTTCAGACGTTCTGTGCTGCTGGCGGAGGTGCAGCAAGGGAGCGAGGAGGGAGCATGGAGGGAGCGGGGAGGGAGCATGGAGGGAGCGGGGAGGGAGCAGGGAGGGAGCATGGAGGGAGCGGGGAGGGAGCATGGAGGGAGCGAGGAGGGAGCATGGAGGGAGCGGGGAGGGAGCGGGGAGGGAGCGAGGACGTGCACTGGCTTAACTTCAGATAAGCTCAAATTGTTTGCTGATGTCCATCATGCTGTCCAAAGTGCTGCCTGGTGCAGGCCGCCCACTGGAGGAGGAGGAGGAGGAGGAGGAGGAGGAGTCCGTTTGGCAGGGTTTCAATATTCTGTTGTCAAGTTTTAAGCTGAGGTCACTGTGCTCTCTGTGAGTGTGAGTGAGTGTGTGAGTGCGTGTGCATGAGTGTGTTTGTGAGAGTGTGCTTGTGTGTGAGTGTGCATGAGTGAGTGTGTGTGCGTGCGTGTGAGTGTGATAGTGTGTGTGTGTGTGTGTGTAAATTTGCTGTAAAATCAATCATAACTTGTGTGCGGACTGTTGCTGCAAATATTTGCTGTACAAACGTGTGTTAACAAGCGTGTAGTCATTAACTAATGTTTCCAAACACAAACGTTTTGATGTTCTGAGTCTTCAAGAAGCTGCACTCTCCCAAAACAGCCTGTTTTAAGACGTTTTACTTTACACGTACAACCGTGACAAGACGTCTTCGTCAGGCGAGTAACCGCTGTAATGGCGCTCGTTCTACCCCGAGAGGATTGGGCCACGGGATCAGGTGACCGATGACGTCACCGGAGTCACACGATTGGTCGGCAGAGAGGCGTCAGGGAGAGCGCGCGGTTCAAGCGGCCCAAATCGCAACGGCAGAGGCTGGTTCCCATCGATGCAGAGAACGGAAACGGGGTAGAGAACGGTCAACTGAGCATGCGCGACATGCCTCCACCACGCCTCCACACGCCCCGCGTAGCGTCCAGGCGCTGGGATTCTAGGAAGCCCCGCCCCTACTCTGCGTCTGATTAGCTAACGTTAACCCTAACCCCGCCCTAACCCTAACCTTACCCTACCCAAACAACGGAGGCGACGAGTACTTGCGCATGCTCAGTTGACCGTTCTCTGCATCGACGGGAACTGGCCTCTACCGAATCACAACCGCTGTGACAGAACCGTCCCGCGTCACCGGGGGGCCCGCTTACGGCCAAAACGTGTCACCGTGGTTATGCAGACGACACGCGGATTTACGGAACCGGCTCACCAGGGGGCGACAGTCCCATACGAGCGGCGGGGAAGCGCGCGGGATAATCTGATTGGTTGTCTCAGAATGGTCTTCCGTTGCACAAAGACGAGACGGAAGTAATCGTCTTCGGAGCCGAGGAAGAACGAATGTGTCCGGACTTAAAGGATTTAAAACTTGTCCATGTGTCTCCCTTCAGTCGAGCCGACTACCGTAACGGGGTCTTTGCAGGTCCTTCTGAAAAGGTCAAAGGTCATGGTGTATCCTGTCTTACAAGTGGGACACAGCTGGACCACCGTCAAACCTCTCGATTGAAGACATCTTTTTTATCGTGAAGTCTTCTCCACCGCCCCCACGCGGTGGCTGAAGAAACATGGCAGCTGGAGGCCGGAAGTGGGGCCCACAGTTAAGTGGGCGTGGACAGAAGTGTTTTGAGTGCGAAGCGGGGGGGGCACGAGGGAGGAGGGATGACCCCCCCCCCCAACTGCGCTGCCGAGCAGATAAGGTCTCAGTGCCCCGGTGCTCCTTGCACGCATTCAAATGAGATGATGAGCCTCGTTTTCATAGAAAGGGGCACGGTGGCCCAGAAGGTCCTGGGTTCCAACCCCAGGCCGTCCCGGGTCCTGTCTGTGTGGAGTTTGCGTGGGTTTCCTCCAGGCGCTCCGGTTTCCTCCACCCTCGTAGGGTTTCCTCCTGTCTGTACCCCTGACTAAGGCAATAGGAAGAGATAACGAGCTGGTCCCCGGGCGGTGCATGCATGGCGGCCGCTCACTGCTCCTAGCCACACGGCTGGGATGGCTGAAATCCAGGGAGGGAATGTCATTGTATGTGTAGCATCTATACAAAGGACAAATAAAGACTATCCTATTCTGTTGCAATAAAAGTCCAGTTCACAAACACCAGCGCTAGCAGCCACATGCAGTTAGAGGGAAAACCAGCGTCTCCGGAGAGCTGATGGCCACTGACGCCCAGACTTCCCGGGGATCATGGCAGCAGTGACCCTAGCCGGCTGCAGGCATCGTCATGCCAGGCGTGCCCGTCAGCGGATGTTATGAGGGAGAACGTCACTTTGGCTGAACTGAGAGCGAAGCCATCGGCGGATGACAGCTTGCCAGGCCGGACAGTTCTTGCGACACTTGATGACGTCACGGATGGCGTTGAGCCTGCCTACTGTGTTCTTGGCACAAAGCCATTCCCATGATTTTCTGTTATCCAAACCGCTTATCCTGCTCTCAGGGTCGCGGGGATGCTGCACTCTATCCCGGCAGTCACTGGGCAGCGGGCAGGGAGACACCCTGGACAGGCCGCCAGTCCATCACAGTGATGGACTGGCGGCCTGTGACGGTCTGGCACAAAGCCACCATTTATAATATGCCACGTGGATAATTTCAATCAGAAATAAAACGAGGGCAAATTGCACATGGCTGCAAAACCCTGTGGTTGTGTTTACACCGTAATGTCATTTGTGCAATATCGCTTGTGAATTGGACCTTGAGACGGGGCAGATAGTGGTTGCACGTGATGCACAATTCATGGTTGGCCACATTTCCTTGGCAACCTGCCGGCCAATACGGAGCCAGTTAGAAAGTCGAGACATCCGCACATAGAAACAGATGAAAGAGGAGAGGGAGTCAAGTCCATCTTATTTGTGTAGCCCAGTGTTTCTCAACCCAGTCCTCAAGGACCCCCTATCCTGCAGGTTTTCATTGTAACCCTGCATAGGTAGCCCTGCTTGTACTTACTCGACCAATCATCTCGCAGCACTTAATTATGCAAGGTGTGCAACGTCTGACAAAATTCATTGCTGATTGGTTGAATAACTACAAACAGGTACCTATTCAGGGTTGCAAAGAAAATCTGCAGGATAGGGGTCCTTGAGGACTGGGTTGAGAAACACTGGTGTAGCCCAATATCACAAATGGCACATTTGCCTCCAGGGGCTTTACAGCAACACAACATCCTGCCCTTAGACCCCCCCTCACCGGGTAAGGAACACCTCCCTGAACCCTCAGCAGGGAGGGAAGAAGCAACAGAGGAGGGAGCTCACAGATAATGAGAATAGGTAAGTTAAGTTCTCTTTCAAATCAAACATCCCAAAACACGAGTGGAAAGGGTCGTTCTTGCCACTGCGTTTCTACCTTCGTTTTACTGGAGCGACGCTTCGCCGTGTCATGTGACCGGGTCATGTGACCAGGTCATGTGACGTGCTACTTCCGCAGAGCACTAACGACGCATATTGCTGGGAATTCCTGGATACTCGTTGTTCACCTGCACGTTTCTGGAGTCGGTTATTCGGATAAAGGGTAACGGACGACAGACACCACGACTGACTCCGTCTGCAACAAACTGGCCCCAATGTGGAACACTGGCCCCACCCGGGCCAGCCGGATGCCGGGCTTTATTGCTGGCTGTTCTCGGCCTTTTTGGGGGGGACGGCGCCGTTCGGCCGCCAGGCCGCCAGGCGGCGCTGTCTCGGCGTGTCTGCCCCTCCCGGGTAGGCTGACTTCCCCCCCCCCTCCCCACACACACACACACAGCTCCGTCAAAACAAGCCGCTCCATCTGCTCCGCGTCGAGGGACGAGCGGCTCGTTCGACCAGACTACCGCGCGCGGCCCGTCCGCGAGGCTTCGACGCGCCGTCCGAGCGGCTCGAGCGGCGGGGGAGGCGCGCCGCTCCGCGCGGCGGGCGCTTGTTTTGTTCTCCCGGAGCGCCGGGAATGGGAACGGCTAACGCTAACGCGTCGTCCGCTGTGCCGCGGAGCCGAGGGGAGGCGGGTGGGAGGGAGTGAAAACACACGGGAGGAGGGGGGGGAAAGAAGAGAGCAGCGAGGGGGAGGAGGGGTGAGAAACCAGCAAACCTCGACGGGCGGCTGGTCCCGCATGGTGGGGTAGACGCGCCGCCGCCGCCAGGGCCACCAGGGCCGCAGCCGACGGGGACGGTTCCGTTAACCGAGCGGGGCGGGGAGAGGAGGGCGGGGGGATCATGGCTGCGTCGCTGACCGCGGCGTGCCGCAGCCTGGCCCTCTCGACGTGGCTCCTCTCCTTCTGCTTCGTGCACCTCCTGTGTCTGGACTTCACCGTGGCCGAGCGGGAGGAGTGGTACACCGCCTTCGTCAACATCACCTACGTGGACCCGGCCACCGCCGAGTTCCGCACCGAGAAGACGGAGTGCGGCCGGTACGGGGAGCACTCCCTGAAGCGGGACGCCCGCGGGGTGGTGGCCCTGCCCGCCGCCCCCCACGACAGGCAGGCGTGCGACGCGAACACGCGGTTCTCGGTGCCGGCTCCGGCCGGCCCGTGGATCGCCCTCATCGCCCAGGGGAACTGCACCTACAAGGACAAGATCCGCCACGCCGCCGGCCAGAACGCCTCCGCCGTCGTCATCTTCAACGTGGGCTCGACCAACGCCAACGACACCATCACCATGCCACATCCAGGTACCCAGCACTGACGAAAACACGCCTGATAAGATGGACGGACGGACGGACAGATAGGCTGACAGACCGAGAACTGCATAGATAAATGGACTGACAGGTCAACAGACGCGTAGATGAACAGACAAGACAGCCAGATGGACAGATACAGATACACCCACTGATGGATAGACAGACAGATCAGCTGAACGATGGACAGCCAGACAGATCAGCTGAAAGATGGATAGACAGATCAGCTGAAAGATGGACAGACACATAGATCAACTGAAAGATGGATAGACATAAATCAGCTGAAAGATGGACAGACAGATAATCAACTGAAAGATGGATAGAAACAGATCAACTGAAAGATGGATAAACAGATCAGCTGAAAGATGGACAGACAAATAGATCAGCTGAAAGATGGACAGACAGATCAGCTGAAAGATGGATAGAAACAGATCAACTGAAAGATGGATAAACAGATCAGCTGAAAGATGGACAGACATAGCTCAACTGAAAGATGGACAGACAGAAAGATCAGCTGAAAGATGGATAGAAACATAGATCAACTGAAAGATGGACAGACAGATCAGCTGAACGATGGATAAACAGATCAGTTGAAAGGTGGCTAGACCGATAGATCAACTGAAAGATGGATAGAAAAATAGATCAACTGAAAGATGGATAAACAGATTAGCTGAAAGATGGATAGACAGATCAACTGAAAGATGGACAGACAGAAAGATCAGCTGAAGGATGGATAAACAGACACTGACAGATGAATCGATCAACAGCAAGACAGATAGACTGAACGATGGAGAGATGAACAGATTGGCAGACTAGCAGATCAATAGATTGAGTAATGATAGATGGATGCATAGATACAAACTCAGCCAGCCAGATGAGAGGATAGGTAGATAGATAGATGGATGACGGGTGAAACGACAACTGACAGATGAAAGTGCAGACCTACACTGATCAGCCAAAACATTAAAACCACTGACAGGTAAGTGAATAACGTGGATTATCTTGTTACCATGGCACCTGTCCAGGGGTGGGACATGTTAGGCAGCAGGTGAACAGTCAGTTCTGGAAGTCGATGTGTTGGAAGCAGGAAAAATGGGCAAGTGTAAGGATCTGAGTGACTAAGGGCCAAACTGTGGTGGCTAGACGACTGGGTCAGAGCATCTCCAAAACGGCAGGTCTTGTGGGCTGTTCCTGGTATGCAGTGGTCAGTACCATCCAAAAGTGGTCCAGGAAATGACAACCGGTGAACCGTGACAGGGTCATGGGTGCTCAAGGCTCATTGATGTGTGTGGGGAGTGAAGGCTAGCCCGTCTGGTCCGATCCCACAGAAGAGCTGCTGTAGCTCACATTGCTGAAAACATTAATGCTGGTGCGTCCGGGTGGCGTGGCGGTCTGTTCCGTTACCTACCAACATGGAGATCGTCGGCTCGAATCCCAACGTTACCTCTGGCTTGGTCGGGTGTCCCTACAGACACAATTAGCCGTGTCTGCTGGTGGGAAGCTGGATGTGGGTATGTGTCCTGGTCGCTGCACTAGTGCCTCATCTGGTCGGTTGAGGCGCCTGTTCGGGGAGGAGGGGGAACTGGGGGGAATAGCGTGATCCTCCCCTGCGCTACGTCCCCCTGGTGAAACTCCTCACTATCAGGTGAAAAGAAGCGGCTGGTGACTCCACATGTATGGGAGGAGGCATGTGGTAGTCTGCAGCCCTCCCCGGATCAGCAGAGGGGGTGGAGCAGAGACCGGAAGGCTCAAAAGAGTGGGGTAATTGGTCGAATACAATTGGGGAGAAAAAAAGGGGCGGGGGAGAAAAGGTGTCCATGATGACCCCTGTCCACCACCGAAAGCTCCTACAATGGACACGTGAGCACCGGAACTGGACCATGGAGCAGTGGAGGAAGGTGGTCTGGTCTGATGAATCACGTTTTCTTTTACATCATGTGGCTGGTCAGGTGTTTGTGTGTCGTTTACCTGGGGAGGAGATGGCACCAGGGTGCATTATGGGAAGAAGGCAAGCTGGTGGAGGCAGTGTGATGCTCTGGGCAATGTTCTGCTGGGATACCTTGGGTCCTGGCATTCATGTGGATGTTACTTTGACCACGTACCACCTACCAACACATCACTGCAGACCAGGTACACCCCTTCATGGCAGCGGTATTCCCTGATGGCAGCGGTATTCCCTTCATGGCAGCGGTATTCCCTGATGGCAGTGGTATTCCCTGATGGCAGCGGTATTCCCTTCATGGCAGCGGTATTCCCTGATGGCAGTGGTATTCCCTTCATTGCAGTGGTATTCCCTGATAGCAGTGGTATTCCCTTCATGGCAGTGGTATTCCCTGATAGCAGTGGCCTCTTTCAGCAGGATAACGCTCCCTGCCACACTGCACACACTGTTCAGGAAGGGTTTGAGGAACGTGATGAAGAGTTCAAGGTGTTGCCTTGGCCTCCAAATTCCCCAGATCTCAATCTGATCCAGCATCTGTGGGATGTGCGGGAAAAACAAGTCTGGTCCAAGGAGGCCCCGCCTCGCAGCTTACAGGACTTAGAGGATCTGCTGCTAACGTCTTGGTGCCAGATACCAGAGGACACCTTCAGAGGTCTTGTGGAGTCCATGTCTTGACGGGTGAGAGCGGTTTTGGTGGCACAAGGGGGACCTGCACAGTATTAGGCAGGTGGTTTTAATGTTTTGGCTGATCGGTGTACCTAGATAGACAGACGGAGACATACATACATAGTACAGAGACGCAGGATAGTTCCAGTACAAAACCAGAATCATAAAAAACAGTAAACCGCCACCTGCTGGTGCCCACAGCAGCCCTGTAAAACAAAGCTCTGCCTCGGTTAGTGGAAACAACCCTTCACACTAGAGACGGCTCTGTAGGTTCACTGGCAGAAGGTCCAAAACGTCTTTTACAGCCGACTGGTTCACACCAGAGGGACTTCCCTCTGCCGTGAAGTGTTATTGATCCAGGACGGAATTGTTTGCTCCGCTGCAGGAACAAGTCACGGACATGTGTGATAGGATGTGATGACAGAAACCTTGACCCTTGTGTTGTCCACACATTCTGTAGCCGCCCTGGTCTCGAGGGTCATTTATGACCCGCCTTCCTTTAACCTCTAAATTAAAGCAATTTAATTTTAAACCCCAAATCTACTGGGGCGGCACGGTGGTTAGCACAGTTGCCTCACAGCAAGAAGGTCCTGGGTACGAGCCCCAGAGTAGTCCAACCTTGGGGGTCGTCCCAGGTCGTCCTCTGTGTGGAGTTGGCATGTTCTCCCCGTGTCTGCGTGGGTTTCCTCCGGGGGCTCCGGTTTCCTCCCACAGTCCAAAGACATGTAGGTCAGGTGAATCAGCCATATTAAATTGCCCCTAGGGGTGTGGGTGTGGGTGGTGGTGGTGGTGGGGGGCTGTGTGATGGTCTTGCGGCCTGTCCGGGGTGTCTCCCCACCTGCTGCCCAATGACTGCTGGGAGAGGCTCCAGCATCCCCGCGACCCTGAGAGTAGGATGAGCGGTTTGGATGATGGATGGGTGGATGGCTGGATGGATGGATGGACCCTAAATCTATTTTGCATGAAGAACCAAGCTGTCTATCATCACAAACTGTGTGACTATCTGGAGTGTCCCTCTTCACAGTGCAGAAAGACTGCCTTTAACCGGTGGACACCCCTCGTTTTTATAGGGTCACACGTGACCCAGCCATGCCTCAGCCCCCCAGTGGTGAACAGCTCTCATGGAATATGAGGAACAAGGGTGTTCCCCTCCTTCTAATGTTGGGGTGGGTCGTCAGTGTAGGAGAAGTCGTCCGGTTGAAAAAAAGATCACGTGGAGTCTTTTCTCTGCTGGTAAACGCTGTTGTGGGTCTCTCTGACCCAGAAGACGACAGAACGAGGGTTGTGAAAGTCAGAAACCCCCCCAAAACAGACATGGGTGGTGTGATCCCCGGGCAGCTGGTCGCGTGGCGGTGCGACGTTACAGACAGGAAGTGCGTTTGTGCAGAAGAGCCGTCAAGTGATGTTGACAAGGATAAGCTAGCGTTACGTGAAGATGTTCGTATTCAGACGGGTGCTGTGGTTTCCTGAAGTAACGCTGTGAGCGGCACCTCCGCCACAGAATGAAATAGAAAGGACCTGCAATGGCTACCCTGTCATAACAGAGTGTGTGTGTGTGTGTGCTATAACACAAGTCAAGCCCGGTTCATTACATTTGGGCCACATCTGGCCCACACAACAGTTGCTGTAACCCAAGTTAGGCCCGGCTTATGACATTTGGGCCACATCTGGCCCACACAACAGTTGCTGTAACCCAAGTTAGGCCCGGCTTATGACATTTAGGCCACATCTGGCCCACACAACAGTTGCTGTAACCCAAGTTAGGCCCGGCTTATGACATTTGGGCCACATCTGGCCCACACAACAGTTGCTGTAACCCAAGTTAGGCCCGGCTTATGACATTTGGGCCACATCTGGCCCACACAACAGTTGCTGTAACCCAAGTTAGGCCCGGCTTATGACATTTGGGCCACATCTGGCCCACACAACAGTTGCTGTAACCCAAGTTTGGCCCGGCTTATGACATTTGGGCCACGTCTGGCCCACACAACAGTTGCTGTAACCCAAGTTAGGCCCGGCTTATGACATTTAGGCCACATCTGGCCCACAGAACAGTTGCTGTAACCCAAGTTAGGCCCGGCTTATGACATTTGGGCCACGTCTGGCCCACACAACAGTTGCTGTAACCCAAGTTAGGCCCGGTTTATGACATTTGGGCCACGTCTGGCCCACACAACAGTTGCTGTAACCCAAGTTAGGCCCGGCTTATGACATTTGGGCCACGTCTGGCCCACACAACAGTTGCTGTAACCCAAGTTAGGCCCGGCTTATGACATTTGGGCCACGTCTGGCCCACACAACAGTTGCTGTAACCCAAGTTAGGCCCGGCTTATGACATTTGGGCCACATCTGGCCCACACAACAGTTACCAGTGCCGTAACTGAGCCGTAGGTACCAAAAGTGGCCCGGATTAGGCCCACATGTGTCTGCTATGTGGGATGGCGTCTCTCCCTCCCCGTGTTATGAAACCGTGGACGAAGCGCATGCGCAGCTCACGAGCGGAGACGAGGGCGATGTGATGAAGCCCACGGAGAGAAGAGGAAGATGCCTCCGCTCGTGAGCTGC
The DNA here is from genome assembly GCA_022114975.2 of Lampris megalopsis. Classification (NCBI taxonomy): domain Eukaryota; kingdom Metazoa; phylum Chordata; class Actinopteri; order Lampriformes; family Lampridae; genus Lampris; species Lampris megalopsis. Next base: position 28,762 of record JAJHIY020000278.1, read on the forward strand.
GGGAGAGGCTCATCCACGGTGTTACAACGCGGGGAGGGAGGCCGTCTTTATTCCGGACCACGGTCCCGATGAGCTGAGGGGGAGGAGCAGTGTGTGTCTGCTTAAGGAGAACTGTTGTGTTTGTGATGCCGGGCTACACAAATAAAACCGACTTGACTCCCAGGACGATGAGCAGTACGAGCTGTTCTACTACACTACACACTACACTACACGGAGTTATTCTACTACACTACACAGAGTTATCCTACTACACTACACTACACTACACAGAGTTATCCTACTACACTACACACTACACTACACAGAGTTATCCTACTACACTACACTACACAGAGTTATCCTACTACACTACACTACACAGAGTTATTCTACTACACTACACACTACACTACACAGAGTTATCCTACTACACTACACAGAGTTATTCTACTACACTACATACTACACTACATGGAGTTGTTCTACTACACTACACACTACGCTACACAGTTATTCTACTACACTACATGGAGTTATTGTACTACACTACACAGAGTTATTCTACTACACTACACAGTTATTCTACTACACTACATGGAGTTATTCTACTACACTACTCAGAGTTATTCTACTACACTACACAGAGTTATTCTGCTACACTACACGGAGTTATTCTACTACACTACATGGAGTTATTCTACTACACAGAGTTATTCTACTACACTACACACTACACTACACAGAGTTATTCTGCTACACTACACAGAGTTATTCTGCTACACTACATGGAGTATTCTACTACACTATGTGGAGTTATTGTACTACACTACATGGAGTATTCTACTACACTATGTGGAGTTATTGTACTACACTACATGGAGTATTCTACTACACTATGTGGATTTATTGTACTACACTACATGGAGTATTTTACAAACCCCAATTCCAGTGAAGTTGGGACGTTGTGTAAAAGGTGAATAAAAACAGAATACAATGACTTGCAAATCCTTTCCCACCTATATTCAGTTGAATACAGACAAGATATTTAATGTTCACACTGATAAACTTTATTGTTTTTTGCAAATATTCCCTCATTGTGAATGTGATGCTGCAACACGTTCCAAAGAAGCTGGGACAGGGGCAACAAAAGACTGGGAAAGTTGAGGAATGCTCAAAAAACACCTGTTGGGTGTACAGGTTAACTGGAAACAGGGGAGTGTCATGATTGGGTATAAAAGGAGCATCCCCGAAAGGCTCAGTCGAGGATGGGGCGAGATTCACCACTTTGTGAACAACTGTGTGAGCAAATAGTCCAACAGTTTAAGAACAACGTTTCTCGACGTACAACTGCAAGGAATTTAGGGATTTCATCATCTCCAGTCCATAATATCATCACAAGATTCAGAGAATCTGGAGAAATCTCCCGTGACCTTCGACCCCTCAGGCGGCACTGCATTAAAAACCGACATCCTTGTGTAAAGGATCTGACCACATGGGCTCAGGAGCACTTGGGAAAACCATGGTCAGTTAACACAGTTGGTCGCTACATCTACAAGTACAAGTTAAAACTCCACCATGCAAAGCCAAAGCCAGATATCAACACCACCCAGAAACACCGCCCGCCGGCTTCTCTGGGCCGAGCTCATCTGAGATGGACTGACCCAAAGTGGACAAGTGTGCTGTGGTCTGACGAGTCCACACTTCACATTGTTTTTGGAAATCATGGACGTGGTGTCCTCCGGGCTAAAGAGGAAGAGGACCATCCAGATTGTTATCAGCCCAGAGTCCAAAAGCCAGCATCTGTGATGGTATGGGGGGGGGGGTGTTAGGGCCCATGGCATCATGGGTAACTTGCACATCTGTGAAGGCACCATTCATGCTGAAAGGTCCATACAGGTTTTGGAGCAACATGTGCTGCCATCCAAGCGACGTCTTTTCCAGGGACGTCCCTGCTTATTTCAGCAAGACAATGCCAAGCCACATTCTGCAGGTGGTCCACCAGCGGGGCTTCGTAGTAAAAGAGTGCGGGTACTGGACTGGCCTGCCTGCAGCCCAGACCGGTCTCCCATTGAACATGTGTGGCGCATTATGAAGCGCACAATACGACAACGGAGACCCCGGACTGCTGAGCAACTGAAGTCGCACATCAGCAAGAATGGGAAAGAAGTCCACCTACAAAGCTTCAACAAGTAGTGTCCTCAGTTCCCAAACGCTTACTGGGTGGTGTTAAAAGGAAAGGTGGTGTAACACAGTGGTGGACATGCCCCTGTCCCACCTGCTCTGGAGCGTGTTGCAGCATCACATTCACAATGAGGGAATATTTGAAAAAAACAATAAAGTTTATCAGTGTGAACATTAAACATCTGGTCTTTGTGGTGGATTCAGCTGAACAGAGGTGGGGAAGGATTTGCAAATCATTGTGTTCTGTTTTTATTCACCTTTTACACAACGTCCCCACTTCACTGGGACTGGGGTTTCTACTACCCCACATGGAGTATTGTACTACACTACATGGAGTATTGTACTACACTACATGGACTATTGTACTACACTACATGGAGTATTGTACTACCCCACATGGAGTATTGTACTACCCCACATGGAGTATTGTACTACACTACATGGAGTATTGTACTACACTACATGGAGTATTGTACTACACTACATGGAGTTGTTCTACTACACTACATGGAGTATTGTACTACCCCACATGGAGTTGTTCTACTACACTACATGGAGTATTGTACTACCCCACATGGAGTATTGTACTACCCCACATGGAGTATTGTACTACCCTACATGGAGTATTGTACTGCACTACATGGAGTATTGTACTACACTACATGGAGTATTGTACTACACTACATGGAGTATTGTACTACCCTACATGGAGTTGTTCTACTACACTACATGGAGTATTGTACTACCCCACATGGAGTATTGTACTACACTACATGGATTATTGTACTACCCCACATGGAGTATTGTACTACACTACATGGAGTATTGTACTACCCTACATGGAGTATTGTACCACACTAGATGGAGTATTGTACTACCCTACATGGAGTTGTTCTACTACACTACATGGAGTATTGTACTACCCCACATGGAGTATTGTACTACACTACATGGATTATTGTACTACCCCACATGGAGTATTGTACTACCCCACATGGAGTATTGTACTACACTACATGGAGTATTGTACTACCCCACATGGAGTATTGTACTACCCCACATGGAGTATTGTACTACACTACATGGAGTATTGTACTACACTACATGGAGTATTGTACTACAGATGATCTGTTCATATTGAAAGTCTCACTTTGTGCAGCTTTCAGCTGTCCTCTGTACAAATGCACAACATTTTCTGTGTGTGTGTTTGTGTGTGTTTGTGTGTGTGTGTTTGTGTGTGTGTGTGTGTGAGAGAGATGGGGAAGGTGAGCGAGTGGGAGAAAGCTAAACATTGATTCTAAGAGTGTATTTTTAGTGAGTGACTGCTCAATCTGTGTGTGTGTGTGTGTGTGTGTTTTAGTGAGACTATTAGTGTGTGTGTGTTACTGTATTAGTGTGTGTTTTAGTGAGTGTGTGTGGGGGGGGGTTGACAGTTCAGCACTAGCACCAGGAGTTTTGCAAATCTTGTTGCCACGCACAAACACACACACACACACTCACACTAACACACACTCACAAACACACACGCACGCACACACACTAACACACACTCACTAACACACAAACAAACACACACACACACACACTAACACACACTCACTAGCACTCTGTCTCTCTACATGTGTCTTGTCTACGTGCTGTGAGTACAGGAGAGTCAGACCAGGTCTGGGTTCAGTATGTGGATACGGGAGAGTCAGACCAGGTCTGGGTTCAGTATGTGGATACGGGAGAGTCAGACCAGGTCTGGGTTCAGTATGTGGATACGGGAGAGTCAGACCAGGTCTGGGTTCAGTATGTGGATACGGGAGAGTCAGACCAGGGCTGGGTTCGGTATGTGGATACGGGAGAGTCAGACCAGGTCTGGGTTCGGTATGTGGATACGGGAGAGTCAGACCAGGTCTGGGTTCGGTATGTGGATACGGGAGAGTCAGACCAGGTCTGGGTTCGGTATGTGGATACGAGAGAGTCAGACCAGGTCTGGGTTCGGTATGTGGATACGGGAGAGTCAGACCAGGTCTGGGTTCGGTATGTGGATACGGGAGAGTCAGACCAGGTCTGGGTTCGGTATGTGGATACGGGAGAGTCAGACCAGGTCTGGGTTCGGTATGTGGATACGGGAGAGTCAGACCAGGTCTGGGTTCGGTATGTGGATACGGGAGAGTCAGACCAGGTCTGGGTTCAGTATGTGGATACGGGAGAGTCAGACCAGGTCTGGGTTCAGTATGTGGATACGGGAGTGTCAGACCAGGTCTGGGTTCGGTATGTGGATACGGGAGAGTCAGACCAGGTCTGGGTTCGGTATGTGGATACGGGAGAGTCAGACCAGGTCTGGGTTCGGTATGTGGCTACGGGAGAGTCAGACCAGGTCTGGGTTCAGTATGTGGATACGGGAGAGTCAGACCAGGTCTGGGTTCAGTATGTGGTTACGGGAGAGTCAGACCAGGTCTGGGTTCAGTTTGCTGACTGTGTTTCTTAACGAAGAGGATCAGCAGGTGTTTCTCCTCGGTGTGAACGTTGCACCAGCTTCCTGTCAGGACGTGACACCGATCCCCACGCCGCCTCACATGTGCTGTGGTAAACAGGAAGTTGCGTTGAGGAACCGCTTGTTCCGCTTGTTTGCTTGTTTGCTTGGTTTGGGTTTGTCTCCTGCGTAGAAGACCAGCGGACCTGAAACCAGGTCGGGATTAAAATGTTGCTGATGTTCAGAATAAAGCTTCTTCTGGCTGGAGACGGGACGCCGGCGTGTTGGCCGGGTGTTTGGTGGCCAGGTTAGCTGTGGTTAGATGGAGAGCACGTTCTTCGTCATCCTCATCATCCTCATCTGCATCCTGTGGGAAACCATGAAACTTGTGGAAGTCCGTGTTTCATGAAATTCTTTGTTTTGAGGGTTTTTTCCATTCCTTTATTTTTGTGCAACCACCCTGAAAACGACCAGTTACAACGGGTTTTCCCCAGCTGCTCCTGGGACTTTTCCTGGGGTAGGCTTTCCGCTTCCGGTGTGGGAAGATGGCGGTGCAAAGTCACGTTTACAGCGGCCCCACCCAGTACCGGTGTAGGAAGATGGCGGTGCAAAGTCACGTTTGCGGCGGCGGCGGCGGGGGGAGGGGGGGGGCTGCAGACTACCACGTGCCTCCTCCGATACACGTGGAGTCACCAGCCGCTTCTTTTCACCTGACAGTGAGGAGTTTCACCGGGGGGACGTAGCGCATGGGAGGATCACGCTATTCCCCCCAGTTCCCCCTCCCCACTGAACAGGCGCCCCAGCCGACCAGAGGAGGCGCTAGTGCAGCAACCAGGACACATACCCACATCTGGCTTCCCACCTGCAGACACGGCTAATTGTGTCTGTAGGGACGCCCGACCCAGCCGGAGGCAACACGGGGATTCAAACCACCGATCCCTGTGTTGGTAGGCAGAGGGGTAGACCGCCACGCCACCTGGACATTTTGGTGCTATTTTTGGGGCTATAAGAGGGTTGAGTATAACACCTGTGAATATAACATTCAAATAAAAACAACATGGTGTCTGCAGCACCAAATATAATGCACTGCATAAAGCCTGCAGTCGTCGCTCATCAGTGACATGGGTGATGCGGGTGACGTGGGTGACGTGGGTGATGTGGGTGACGTGGGTGATGTGGGTGACGCGGATGATGTGGGTGACGTGGGTGACATGGGTGATGTGGGTGACGTGGGTGACGCGGGTGGCAGTAGCCACCTGAGTTTAGTGACCAGTGCCAGGCTTGTAGCTTTGACTGACATGACGTGTGCAGCGAGCTTGTTGGTGAGCGGTGGCGAGGTTTCTTTTGTTTGGTTCTGTGATTTCTACACAGATTTGTTGTTCACAGTCTAGCGTGATCAGTGTAGCGTGATCAGTGTAGCGTGATCAGTGTAGCGTGATCACTGTGGCGTGATCAGTGTGGTGTGATCAGTGTAGCGTGATCAGTGTGGCGTGATCAGTGTAGCGTGATCAGTGTAGCGTGATCAGTGTAGCATGATCAGTGTAGCATGATCAGTGTAGCGAGATCACTGTAACGTGATCAGTGTAGCATGATCAGTGTAGCGTGATCAGAGTAGCATGATCAGTGTAGCATGATCACTGTGGCGTGGTCAGTGTGGTGTGATCAGTGTAGCGAGATCACTAGCGTGATCAGTGTAGCATGATCAGTGTAGTGTGATCAGTGTAGTGTGATCAGTGTAGCATGATCAGTGTAGCATGATCACTGTGGCGTGGTCAGTGTGGTGTGATCAGTGTAGCGAGATCAGTGTAGCGTGATCAGTGTAGCGAGATCACTGTAATGTGATCAGCGTAGCGTGATCAGTGTAGCGTGATCAGTGTAGCGTGATCAGTGTGGTGTGATCACTAGCATGATCAGTGTAGCGTGATCAGTGTAGTGTGATCAGTGTGGTGTGATCAGTGTAGCATGATCAGTGTGGTGTGATCAGTGTGGTGTGATCCCTAGCATGATCAGTGTAGTGTGATCAGTGTAGCGTGATCAGTGTGGTGTGATCACTAGCATGATCAGTGTAGTGTGATCAGTGTGGTGTGATCACTAGCATGATCAGTGTAGCGTGATCAGTGTAGTGAGATCACTAGCGTGATCAGTGTAGCATGATCAGCGTAGCGTGATCAGTGTAGCGTGATCAGTGTAGCGTGACGTGATCAGTGTAGCGTGATCAGTGTGGTGTGATCACTAGCATGATCAGTGTAGCGTGATCAGTGTAGCATGATCAATATGGGGGAAGAAAGAAGGCGTGTCCCCTGCATGTGTTGATGGTGACTTCACTGTCCTTTTAGATTCTGATGCACCGGAGACGCAGGACACGTACTTCTTTACATCACTGTGTGTGTGTGTGTGTGCGTGTGTTTGTGCGTGTGTGTGTGTGTTTAGATTAACGTGGTTATGCCTTATTTTTATCCCAATCTCAAAAATGTGTGTGTGTGTGTGTGTGTGTGTACTGGCAGTCAGGCTACAGTCACAAGGCTAACCTGAATTTATTTTTTTCTTTTGAAAAACATTTCTGTGTTATCACACACACACACACACACACACACACACACACACACACACACTCACTCACACACACACACACACACACACACACACACACACACACACACACACACACACACACACTCACTCACTCACTCACTCACTCACTCACTCACTTACTCTCACGCACACACACTCACTCACTCTCTCTCACGCACACACACACACACTCACTCACTCTCTCACACGCACACACACACTCACTCACTCACTCACACACACACACACACACACACACTCACTCACTCTCTCTCACACACACACACACACACACACACACAGAAGAATATCGTAGGAGCAGCAGAGAATCACATTCTGGTGAAATCAACTTGGGTAACTCTCCAGCTGTCTGATGAGCTGCTTGTAGATTCCAGGTTGTAGATTCCAGGTTGTAGATTCCAGGTTGTAGATTCCAGTTGTAGGTTCCAGATGTAGATTCCAGGTTGCAGATTCCAGATGCTGCTGGGTTTCCACTCTAAAGCCGCAGGTTTGTCCGCAGGTCCTGAAGCCTGACATTTACAGGCAGCCACAGCTTAGTGTCTTTATTCCTTGTTGGAGAGCAGAGGTCAGGCTTCAGAGTTGTAAGTTTAAAACGTTTTACAATCAGAAATTTTAGGGATCTTAGAAATGTTTTATTTTCTCACTGCACTTTATTTTTTTTTGGTTGTGAAATCAACCCCAGCAGACTTTCCTGCCTCACCTGTAGAGATGTCTCCAGATTCCACTCACTGAACCTTGGACACGTTTCGTAGATGTGAACGACTGGATGTAAGTTATGCTCGTGTGTCCTCTCAGGTACCGGGGAGGTGGTGGCCATCATGATCCCAGAGCCCAAAGGCCGTGAGGTCGTGTCCCTGCTGGACCGGAACGTGACAGTTACCATGACGATCAGCATCGGGACGCGGAACCTGCAGAAGTATGTGAGCCGGACCTCTGTGGTGTTTGTGTCCATCTCCTTCATCGTCCTCATGATCATCTCCCTCGCCTGGCTCGTCTTCTACTACATCCAGAGGTTCAGATACGCCAACGCACGAGACCGAAACCAGGTACCACAACACCAGCATACACTCACAATCAGAAACACTCCCACAGCAGTGCAACACAAAGACAAGAACACATCCGAAACCTACAAGAACACATATATCCAAACTAACACATATATCTAAACTAACACACATATCTAAACTAACACATATATCCAAACTAACACATATATCCAAACTAACACACATATCCAAACTAACACATATATCCAAACTAACACATATATCCAAACTAACACATATATCCAAACTAACACATATATCCAAACTAACACATATATATAAACTAACACATATATCCAAACTAACACATATATCCAAACTAACACACATATCTAAACTAACACATATATCAAAACTAACACATATATCCAAACTAACACATATATCCAAACTAACACATATATCCAAACTAACACATATATCCAAACTAACACATATATCTAAACTAACACACATATCCAAACTAACACATATATCCAAACTAACACATATATCCAAACTAAACAAAAAAGAAATCACTGTCCAGGAGAACGAACACCAGCCAGGATGACTGTCGGAACTGCCGGTCTGCATGGGCTAGCAGTTAGCTTAGCCTGCTCCGCTTCCGCGTCGTGTCAGACCGCCCTCAGTGTTTCCTCTTCGGGTGCAGCTCCGGTCGGGACCGTGGTCTTTGAGCTCACGGGATGCAGCAGACCAAGCTCCCTCCAACGCCAGCTCTCCAAGCCAGACACCTTCGACACACCTCCCCGCACTTCACACGATGACACTAAAAACATAGTCAAGGCTAGGACAGGCCGCTGCCAGACCACCCTTGGTGTTCTCGTAACTGCTGGTCTGTATGGGCTAGCAGTTAGCTTAGCCTGCCCCGCTTCGGTGTCCTGTCAGACCGCCCTCGGTGTTACCTCTGTGGACACAGCTCCAGGCAGGGCCCTGGTCCCTGGGAGTTGCCCACAGGACAAAGCAGACCAAGCTCTCCCAGCTGATCCAGCGCCAGCTCTCCCGGCCATCAAACCAAGACAAACATAGATGCAGACGTGGACAAAGACACTGCATGGGCGGTGCTGGGTGAGGCCGCCGCAAACGTGAATTCACGCCGCCATCTTCCCACACCGGAGGCGGAAAAAAATATGAATGATGCACAATATTGGATTTTTCCCCCTTTTTTTGTCCCAGTTGTACTTGGCCAATTACCCCACTCTTCCGAGTCGTCCCGGTCTCTGCCCCACCCCCTCTGCTGATCCGGGGAGGGCTGCAGACTACCACATGCCTCCTCCCATACATGTGGAGTCACCAGCCGCCTCTTTTCACCTGACAGTGAGGAGTTTCACCAGGGGGACGTAGCGCGTGGGAGCATCACGCTATTACCCCCAGTTCCACCCCCACCCCCCCGATCAGGCACCCCGACTGACCAGAGGAGGCGCTAGTGCATCGACCTGAACACATACCCACATCTGGCGTCCCACCCACAGACACGGCCAATTGTGTCTGTAGGGATGCCCGACAAGCCGGAGGTAACACGGGGATTCAAACCGACGATGCCTGTGTTGGTAGGCAACGGAATAGACCGCCACGCCACTCGGCTGTACCGATATTGGATTTTCAATATGCGGATATTTTCAAACTCTTTAGCCGATCACCCATGCCGACACCGATATATACACGTCTTGTTTTTATTCCACTGGAGGGAACACCCGGTTTGTCCTGTGCTAGAACGAGCCCGGCGCTCTCGTTGTGATGGCCTGCTTGTTGTAGATACAGACTTAAATCATTTCCTCTGATTCCACCCTGAAGTCATCCTTTTACAAGCGTAGACATTCACTCACGGACAATAAGAGATCTCTAGAATCTGTAGAAATAAAGGATGGCCGGAGTCCAGGCTGCTGACAGGTCTTCGCTGGTGGCGTTTTGTTCTTGCCTTCTTTTCAGAAACTCTTGGTTGTGTTCAGGGTGACGGCTCTGAAGATGCATGATTAAGTTGGTAGTGTTAAAGCGGTTGGTTTTACCCTTCTCGCAGCGCCGCTGCTCGACAGGCGTGGCGGCGAACAGCGCCGCTGTTCGACAGGCGTAGCGGCGGATGCTCTACAGGCGTGGCGGCAGACAGTGCCGCTGCTCTACAGGCGTGGCGGTGGACAGTGCCGCTGCTCGACAGGCGTGGCGGTGGACAGTGCCGCTGCTCGACAGGCGTGGCGGCGGACAGCGCCACTGCTCTACAGGCGTGGTGGGCAGAAGTGTTGTTTTCTGTCTCAGATACTCTGAAATACTTCCACCCTGCCGACATGTTGGAGCTTGTTACTGCCGCTCTTCATAAACACTGAGGAAGTCACTGTCGCTGTGTGGGCATAGTTATTACATCCATCACCTTATAGACTGTATTCACACACACACACACACACACACTTCTATATTCTAGTCTTCATCTGTCTCTCTGTCTCGCTCCCTCTCTCTCTGTCTCTCTGTCCAGCGTCGTCTTGGTGATGCAGCTAAAAAAGCCATCAGTAAGCTGCAGGTTCGGACCATCAGGAAGGGCGACCAGGAGACGGAGGCTGATTTTGACAACTGTGCCGTCTGCATTGAGGGCTACAAGCCCAACGATGTGGTCCGCATACTGCCCTGCAGGTACACACACACACACACACACACACACACACACACACACACACACACACACACACACACACACACACACTTCCAGTCCTCCATTAGCTGGCAGCTCTTCCGGATTCCAGCAGTGTCCAGGTGTTGTTCGACATGGTCATCTCTGATTGGCTCAGAGCGTCATCTTCGAGACATACTTCCTGTGTCATTGTTACGAATGGTGGACGCCTCTCCCACATGTCTGTATGGATATGATCACCTGACGAGTCACGGTAACCTCAGTGAATTAATTTAATCTGGTCACGCTTCCTTCCAGGCACCTGTTCCATAAGAGCTGTGTGGATCCGTGGCTGTTGGACCATCGTACGTGCCCCATGTGCAAGATGAACATCTTGAAAGCCCTCGGCATCGCTGTGAGTGATCCAGAAATCAAACCTCGGGGTTTTATTTATTTCTTTATTGTATTAAAGTTGTGTTACCGTGTGAAGTGTGAATCTCCGGACCCCGCAGACTGTAGCGGTGTGTGATGTGGACGTCTGCTGTCTGGTAGGACTTCACCAGGAAACATGACAGGATGCATGGTGTTTACCATCTTCATCATCAGGGCTGTCCCGCATACCTCTTTTTTTGGGCTTCGAATATTTGGCAGCAAGTATTTGAAGGTATTCGAAGCTTTGCTACGACGGTGGGAGGGGGTGGGGGGGTCTTGCCAAACTAGCTGTAAGTCCCATCCTGTGATATTGTGTTGGGGGTGGAAGAGATGAGAGCCGGCATGCTGCCTTCGCATGGACCGACCGGGGGATGTCGTTATTGTGGATGAGAGCAGGACGGTAAAATCAGACGATCTGGCAAATGAGGCCGAGAACGGCAGACCTCGCTGCCGTCAAAAGTTAAAGTAGTTAAGTTAAGCTGTTTTTTGTGTCTACACAAAGTAAGACACAGTGTTAATTATGTGTTGTGAGTATTATTGAATATAACTGTATAAAACAAACGTAAAACAATTTTGTAAAATATAATTTATGTGATTTATAATTTATATGACTGTGAATCTGTGACGTTAGCTTCGGTGCTAATTAACCATGACGTTAGCATTGGTTCTAATTAACCATGACGTTAGCTTCGGTGCTAATTAACCATGACGTTAGCTTCGGTGCTAATTAACCATGACGTTAGCATTGGTTCTAATTACCCATGACGTTAGCTTTGGTGCTAATTACCCATGACGTTAGCATTGGTTCTAATTACCCATGACGTTAGCTTCGGTGCTAATTACCCATGACGTTAGCTTCGGTGCTAATTACCCATGACGTTAGCATTGGTGCTAATTACCCATGACGTTAGCTTCGGTGCTAATTACCCATGACGTTAGCATTGGTTCTAATTACCCATGACGTTAGCATTGGTTCTAATTACCCATGACGTTAGCTTTGGTGCTAATTACCCATGACGTTAGCTTCGGTGCTAATTACCCATGACGTTAGCTTCGGTGCTAATTACCCATGACGTTAGCATTGGTCCTAATTACCCATGACGTTAGCTTCGGTGCTGTAGCGTTAGCAGACGGCGGCCTGACAGGATGCGTGAGGGCCGCGTCTCAGTACAACCACAGCAAAACTGCTGCGTCAAAGAGTTATGATATAGTAGTCTGTTTATTTGGAGTTGAACTCTCTCTCTCCCTGTCTTGTCTCTCTCCCTGTCTGTCTCTCTCTCTCGCTCTCTCCGTCTGTCTCTCTCCCTGTCTGTCTCTCTCTGCCACTGTCTCTCTCTCCCTGTCTGTCTCTCTCTCTGCCACTGTCTCTCTCTCCCTGTCTGTCTCTCTCTCTGCCACTGTCTCTCTCTCCCTGTCTGTCTCTCTCTCCCTGTCTGTCTCTCTCTCTCGCTCTCTCCGTCTGTCTCTCTCCCTGTCTGTCTCTCTCTCTGCCACTGTCTCTCTCTCCCTGCCTGTCTCTCTCTCTGTCTCTCTCTCTCTCTGTCTCTCCCTCGCTCTCTCTCTCCCCCTCTCTCTCTCTTTCTCTCTCTCCCTGTCTGTCTCTCTCTCTGTCTCTGTCTCTCTGTCTCTCCCTCGCTCTCTCTCTCCCCCTCTCTCTCTCTTTCTCTCTCTCCCTGTCTGTCTGTCTCTCTGTCTCTGTCTCTGTCTCTCTCGCTCTCGCTCTGTCTCTCTCTGACTGTGTGTCACTCTCCAGTTGAATGCCGACTGTCTGGATGACCTTCCTCTGGACTATGACCTAGCACTGGGTGTGGCGGGGGTGGGGGGTGTCGGTGGTGTTGGGGTGGGGGCTCTGGCTCTGGAGGCCGTGGTGTCAGGGGCATCTAGTGACGGCACCCTGAGCGAGGGCAGCTCCTCTGTGGTCCTGGACCCGGGTGTCCGCCGAGTCGGGCTGCCGCAGGACTACCAGGACCCCGACACACTGAGAGACAGTCCTGTTACTGCCACTACAGACACACACACTGGTAAGACACACACACACACACACACACACACACACACACACACACACACATTTGTTTAGACTCCCCCGGTAGTCATATAGACATATAGATAGTGAACTCCTGTCTCACCGTCAGGGGTTTTCAGAGTCTGAGACAGCAGGCTTCCGATCTGCCAAATCTGAGAAATAGAAATACACGATCACTCACTTCAACAACTCATAATTGATCACTCACTTCCTGTTTAACCTTTAACCATTCAGAATACTTCCTGTGGCTATCTTCTCCAGGTGAACTCCAGCCTCTGGCCAGCAGTGCCTCGGTGGCGTCCCTGGTCATTGCCGTGGAAACGGGCCTGTCGGACGAGGAGGGGTCTGTTGAACCATCTCCAATAGGGGACAAGTCCTGAGAGGAGCCCAGCAGAACCCAGCCAGAACCACACCCAAAACGGACCGGACCCAAAGATCCATGTAAACAGGGTGCCTAAGAATGACATGCTCGCTGGACAGGACTAAGGTTGACCCCAGCTAGAACCAGAATTACATTCTGGTGTCGACAATTTTTTTTTTCTCCCATTTACAGTAAACCAGAACCAAGGCGCCCAGCAGGGATTAAGTTTACCTTTCCTGGACCTTAGGAGGGTCAAAACTACCAGGAGCCCGATTTTATGAGACCACATGAGAACAAGGTTCAGATTGTAACAGGGTGGGACGTTGTGGACGTGTGTGATACGTAGAACTGTGGTGGTTTTGAATCGGCACCAAACCAGAGCCAAACTGAACTTTGACCCAGGTAGATTAGAGTGGAACTATGACAGGAGTCTGGATTTTGATGAAGTTTACCTAAGTTTTCTAAGTAGGATGGACCTCCATCTTGCCAATAAGTTTCTAAATTAAAAATGGACCGGTGGGGAAACTCTGGCTAACCTATTTTTTTTCTCATTTTTTATGTCCACCTGGACCTGGGCTAGCCATTCAAGAATACCTAGTACATGTTAGCTTGCCTCTAACCTGGATTTAACCTTGAGTTTACTTGGGTCAGAACTGGAGTTTACCAGGAGTTTGACCCTGATCTGGCTGGGACCTAACGTCCTGTTTCCGTCTACCTGTCCGTCAATTCCCTGGAAAGATTATTGCAGATGCACATTCATCTGGTCCGTCACACAGGAAGTAGCTTGACCTGTTTACGTCTGAGGTTCTGCACCTCCCACTGGGTCTATGTGTCACACCTCATACCCACATCCAAAAACTGAGATTGAAGAAACATCTTCATTTTGAGAATCACAGAAGTTGCGAGGATGCCTGATCCCTGAAAGATTTCACTTCCACCCGAACAGAATGGCTGGGATTTGAATCCAGAACCCCGGCATGAGAATACCTCCCTGCTTGCTTAAGTAGCAGATGTCACTCATTGGATGGGATTTTAAGACTGAGCTTCCGAAGTTGTTCCAGTCTGCCATCTTTCTCACTCTCTAGTAAGTTCACTGGACCGGATAAAGTCTGAGTCTGTCCAACATAAAAGGTTACAAGGTCACCTGAAACTGACTGATCCCACCAAGCAGAACTAGAGAGCAGGGGAGGTTTGGATCTATTACGTAGTGTGATTTACCTCCGTGGGTCATGTGCTGGAGCTGATTCAAGAGATCAGGGCCTGGATTTCTTGCTCTATTTGTATATTGGTACCTGTGCTGGTTGAGCACGGAATGGACCTGTCTCGGATATAACCTGGAATGTTGTATTACCTGGTTCTCCAGGTACAGCTGCAGGTTGACACATTGTACCTCGAGTGCAATCGCTCAAACCTGAGGAATTACGTTTCTGGTTATTATTATTATTATTATTATTATTACTTTAAGTTTGGTTTGGGATCTGTCTGATTGCGCACAGGGACAGTGTGTGACGTTGTCGGTGATGTTCCTTTCTTTACCAGAATAAGAGAAGAGGATCACATGGGACATGGTACTGATCTTTTTATAGAGGACTCTTACTTTGAAAGGACCTCACATTTGAAAGGAAACACGGGATGTAGTTTGCTACGTTATTCTTAAAGCAACCCTTTTATCATAAAACGTTTTTGCTCAGACTGTGAACAAGACTCTGAATGGAAATATAAGGTGACAAAGTACCAAGTATTACTACACAGTTTAACTGCAGTATTGGATAGCAACTACACAGTATTAAGGTTTATTTTTCTCTTCTCGGTTTGCCTGTCTGTGTAATTCAAGGATCCGTTATCTCGTAGGTCTGACAGTACTCGTGTTGCCTGTCCTCTCTTGTGTTTCTACGGTGGCAGGGTTCCTGTTTAGGTTTGGAGACCCGGGAAAATTTAGGTGATATGATTAGGGAACGTTTAGAGCCCTTAAAATGATAAAAAATATTAAATATACGGAAGGTCACTCCAACAAGGCTGCAAAACGCCTCATGAGATTGTGGCGGTCGATGCTCACGTGGTCCGGTCTGTTGTCAAAGTGGAGGCTAGAACACCGGCACCCTGCTGGCCAACAGTAGCATAGTTTCTACTGCGACCCTGCTGGCCAACAGTAGCATAGTTTCTACCGGCACCCTGCTGGCCAGCAGTAGCATAGTTTCTACTGCCACCCTGCTGGCCAACAGTAGCATAGTTTCTACCGGCACCCTGCTGGCCAACAGGACCGGTGGCGGTCGTTGGTAACCCGGGCCTTGACCGATCTGGTATGGAAATCTGATTCATGATCCGCATAGTTGATTTGGCAAAGGTTTTATACTGGATGGCCTTCCTGACGCAACCCCCTGCCATTTCTCTGGGCTTGGGAAAGACACCAAGAATGCACTGGTTTGTGCGTCCGCAGTGAAGCTAGGACACAGAAAGAAAGCCAGTCAAATTAAATTTTAACAAAAGCAATGAATGTTGGATGTGGAAAGGATGAAAGACTAACGTGCCATGTGTCAAACCAACCTGAGGGATTCTGGGTAAACATTTGGATCGAGCAAATCTGAGACCGGTGGTTGAATGCTGGGGTTGCTGTGCAGCAAGAGAGTCTCCGTGGTTAACGCCTTTTTGCAGCAAAACAGGAGACGGTGTTTTCTGTCTGTGTGCCAGCAGGAAGTTGGTTACACTGTCAGAAATATCCAGCGAGGAAGAGCTTACGTGGCGTCACGAGCTCTTCTTTTACTTTGTCTTCCAATATGGCAGCGTCGGTAACCGACCTCCGAACGTTCCCGGACAGGCCCCATTGTTAGAAAAACCCCTCCTAGGAACCCTGTCTACAGCGTTACCCTCTGTCCTCCTTTTTTCTCTACCTGTCTGTCCGTCCGTCAGTTTGTCCGTCTGCCTGGCCGCAATTGTTGGTTTCCATAATAAAATGCTGCCTTTTTTTTTTTTTGGACAGGCAGCTGTTTGGACAGTCCCGTTCTCTGTCAGACAATCAAGCGTTGGGTCTTTTTGACGCGCTGTGCCGGGTCCCTTTTCCTGACGTTCGGCAAACCCCGGAGTGTTTTTAGGCCTGCGGAGGCCTGCGGAGGCTGTCTCGTAGGGACCCTTTCCGAGGCGCCAGACCACGGTGTCCTTGAGCAAGACACTCGAGTCCTGTCAGCTTCAGGACTGTGGACAGGAGCCCCGGCAAGGTTAGATAACGAAGAGGTGTGTTTCCAGAAGGTCCAGTCCACCCTGCGTCTCCGCGGTAGGCTTGGGAAGAGCCGTCTGTGGTGCGTGTCCGGTGTTCACGGTGCTGGGGGAGAGGTAGAGATCGTCGTCTATTTTGATACCAGAAGAGATGTTATTTTTGTAACAAAGACCGCCCCCTACAGCCCCGGAGTGTGGCTTCCCCCTCATCAGTGTGATTGGTTTCTGATCGTTGACGGGGCAGATTAAGCGTTATTTGTGTTCGTTGTATATACGTAGGTGCAACCCAGAACCGCAGAACATACAACCCAGAACCGCAGAACATACAACCCAGAAGAAGAAGAAGAAGAGTAGGAACCACGTTAGGCCGTTCTAGTGTTTGCTCGAAACGATTTTTACTTGAAGTAGATCTGACCGTTGGCGACGCTTCGGGAGGTAGAACCGTGTATTTAACCTACAGAACCCGTCAATGCCAACACCTCTGCTTGGTTCTGATGTGAACCTGTCAGGACATCAGCAGATGTCACAAAGCATATAAAATGTTGGGTCAAATAATCGTTCTCCTCACTGGAGAGAATGATCGGAACCAACACGAGTCGGCGGGTTTGCAGAAACCAGGATTTAGGATTGCAGCAGGGGAAACTGGTGTTCTGACGTCACCGCAGCACTGTGTATGTGGGCCGAGGTGTGTCGGTGCTGCCCGCCTTGGTTCGTTTCAGCTCCCTGATCCGGAGCCGGAAGTCTGTCAGTCGTTTCCAGGTCCCTCTTGCCATGTTTCCTAGTGTCCTTGTTTCCTTACCTCACAGCTCGGCATCAGGACCGGGAGCCAGTTCACTTTCAGTTCATTCAAGGTAAAAAGAAATCACCGGATAGACGTCGAGTCGTCCGAAATGTTTGAACGACGAGCTGAGGTGGTTCTTAGTTGACCGGATACGCTGACTTTCAGGTGTCAGGTTGTTTCAGTGTTGGAAGGGTTTGGCCGAGCACCGCTCTCATTCCCACCTGCTAGGGCTGTGCGATATGACTCTCTCTATATATCTATATCTGCGATTGCCGCAGATACAAGCGGCTGAAATGAGTTTCCTCCGTAGGGTGTCTGGGCTCAGCCTTAGAGATAGGGTGGGGAGCTCGGACATCCGGAGGGAGCTCGGAGTAGAGCCGCTGCTCCTTCGTGCCAAAGGGAGCCAGTTGAGGTGGTTCGGGCATCTGATCAGGATGCCTCCTGGGCGCCTTCCTTTGGAGGGTTACCGACCCCGGGGTAGACCCAGAACTCGCTGGAGGGACTACATGTCCAGTCTGGCCTGGGAACACCTTGGGATCCCCCAGGAGGAGCTGGAGGGCGTTGCTGGGGAGAGGGAGGTCTGGAGTGCCCTACTTGCTGCCACCGTGACCCGACCCCGGAGAAGCGGCTGATGATGAATGAATATATATGGCGGCACAGTGGCGCAGTGGTCAGCGCGGTCACCTCACAGCAAGAAGGTTCTGGGTTCGAGCCCCGGGGTAGTCCAACCTTAAGAGTCGTCCCGGGTCGTCCTCTGTGTGGAGTTTGCATGTTCTCCCCGTGTCTGTGTGGGTTTCCTCCGGGGGCGCCGGTTTCCTCCCACAGTCCAAAGACCTGTAGGTCAGGTGACTCGGCTGTACTAGATTATCCCTAGGTATGAATTGTGTGTGTGTGTGTGTGTGTGTGTGTGTGTGTGGGCCCTGTGATGGCCTGGCGGCCTGTCCAGGGTGTCTCCCTGCCTGCCACCCAATGACTGCTGGGATAGGCTCCAGCATCCCCGTGACTCAGAGCAGGATAGGCAGTTCAGATAATGGATGGATGGAGATATATATATATATATATATATATATATATATATATATATATATATATATATATATATATATATATATATATATATATATATATATATGTATGTGTGTGTGTGTGTGTGTGTGAGACGAGAGAACTAGGTCTGTTGTTTCATATTATCCTCCATCGTTTATTTTGTGTGTCAGAAATCACACTCTTTACAACAACATTTGTCATCGTGTGGCGTCTGAGCATCTTGTGTGCAGATCACATTAGTAAATGGCTCTTACTGACCTTTTCATTGCACGCACAGTAAGGTAGCTGGTGTAGTTGTCATCAGCTCCCCTCCGCTCCGCCGAGCCCCGCCCGCGGTGAAGCAGAGAGGGGAGCAGAGGAGAAACTAACGCCGCCACAAACGACAGCAGAAGGCAGTAGAGACTGTGTTTATTCATGTTGTTCGCCTAATCTATGTGCACTCGTTCCATCTCAGCTCGGCTCGCTGTGAGTCTCTCCCGCGTTGTGCTGTCGTGTATGGTCGTGCTGCGCTCCTCGCTGCTCCTCTCAGCGAGGACGGGGCCGCCCCCCTCGGCGAGGATGAGGCCGCCCCTCTCGGCGAGGACGAGGCCGCTCCTCTCAGCGAGGACGAGGCCGCCCCTCTCAGCGAGGACGGGGCTGCTCCTCTCAGCGAGGACGGGGCCGCCCCTCTCAGCGAGGACGGGGCCGCCCCTCTCAGCGAGGACGGGGCCGCTCCTCTCAGCGAGGACGGGGCCGCTCCTCTCAGCGAGGACGGGGCTGCCCCCCTCGGCGAGGACGGGGCTGCCCCCCTCGGCGAGGACGAGGCTGCTCCTCTCGGCGAGGACGAGGCTGCCCCTCTCAGCGAGGACGAGGCTGCTCCCCTCAGCGAGGACGAGGCTGCTCCCCTCAGCGAGGACGAGGCTGCTCCTCTCAGCGAGGACGAGGCTGCTCCTCTCAGCGAGGACGAGGCTGCTCCTCTCAGCGAGGACGGGGCTGCTCCTCTCAGCGAGGACGGGGCTGCTCCTCTCAGCCAGGACGGGGCTGCTCCTCTCAGCGAGGACGGGGCTGCCCCCTCAGCGAGGACGAGGCTGCTCCTCTCAGCGAGGACAGGGCTGCTCCTCTCAGCGAGGACGGGGCTGCCCCCTCAGCGAGGACGAGGCTGCTCCTCTCAGCGAGGACGGGGCTGCTCCTCCACACACACAGGGACACGGACCAGAAACTGTTTATTCACTGAATTTAGAGAAACGGTGCGACGTCATGGTATGTGTGGGTGTGGGGATTTGGGGTGACCGGTACCGGTACCGGGTGTGGGAGTGGGTCGTATCGCACCGCCCTACCACGTCCACATTCACACCGCTGGACACATTCAGCGGGTTTCTCGCCCCGACCTGTTGAGTCTAAGGTGCCTCGGCCAAGGGCAGCCTGACAGACTTCGGCTGACCCGGGGACTCAGACCGGTGACTTTCAAGGCACACGGTGCACTTTGCCAACATGCAGTCTACCGCGGCCTGCCGGCCCCCCGCCCCTTCCCCTTCCTTCACAAGTAAAGGCCCCAGGCCGCTAGTTTGGTCCCATTTTCAAGGCTGTCCTGCTCCTCCCTCGGCGGGGCTCAACCCGCGGGGCGGGACCCGGAAGTCGAGCGTGAGAGTTTCCGTCGGGGTCGTTCTCAAAAAGAAAACTGGAACGACCCCTCCTGGTGTTGCGGTCGGTAGCGGTAGAATGGACATGTGTTTTTCCAGTGCCGTCATTTCAGAGTGTTGTAAGGTTTTTGCAGGTCTCTGTAGTTCCAGACATAAACCAGTTCCAAGGTCCAGCGGGGGACAGCGCCCTCTTGTGTCTTCAGATTATCAAAGGGATTTTTGACCAACGACCTCATTTCAGACCGGCTACCAGGAAACCATAAGAACTAAAGCGCTTGTTTGTTTGTTTGTTTGTTTGTGGTCATTGTGTAGTGAAGGTGGCGGTTTCTGAGCAGAGTGAGGTCGCCCACCACCCACGGGAAGTGGGGAGCCTCCACAGAACCCGGCAGAACCACGTTCAACAACATGGACGCCCACCTGAACACGAGGCGGTTGGGTTAGCGCTGGTTGAAATTGATTATTTTTAAGATAGACGTTGAACCTGCAACCTGCTGGAGCCTGAGCGGCTCTTGTAGACAGGGCTGGTGTGTCGCTGCCGGTGCCGACGTCTGATTGGTTCTCTGTATTTCCTGGTCTTTCCCTTCTGCACAGCTGATTGGTTGTCTTGCCAGATGCTGTGTTCTGATTGGCCACCCAGCCTCCTGTGATGATGCACTTGAATCAGGACTCTTTGGAAGGGTCGAGAAACGTCCTGGTGACATCGTGCTGTCTCTTGACTCCTCCCCCGTCCCATTCTACCTCTTCTCCTCCCCTGTGACATCGTGCTATCTCTTGACTCCTCCCCTGTCCCATTCTACTTCTTCTCCTCCCCTGTGACATCGTGCTATCTCTTGACTCCTCCCCCGTCCCCTTCTACTTCTTCTGCTCCCCTGTGGCATCGTGCTGTCTCTTGACTCCTCCCCCATCCCATTCTACTTCTTCTCCTCCCCTGTGACATCGTGCTATCTCTTGACTCCTCCCCCGTCCCCTTCTACTTCTTCTCCTCCCCTGTGGCATCGTGCTATCTCTTGACTCCTCCCCCGTCCCATTCTACCTCTTCTCCTCCCCTGGTGACATCGTGCTATCTCTTGACTCCTCCCCCGTCCCATTCTACCTCTTCTCCTCCCCTGTGACATCGTGCTATTCCTTGACTCCTCCCCCGTCCCATTCTACCTCTTCTCCTCCCCTGTGGGATCGTGCTGTCTCTTGACTCCTCCCCCATCCCATTCTACTTCTTCTCCTCCCCTGTGACATCGTGCTATCTCTTGTCTCCTCCCCCGTCCCCTTCTACTTCTTCTCCCCTGTGGCATCGTGCTGTCTCTTGACTCCTCCCCCGTCCCATTCTACCTCTTCTCCTCCCCTGTGACATCGTGCTATTCCTTGACTCCTCCCCCGTCCCATTCTACCTCTTCTCCTCCCCTGTGACATCATGCTGTCTCTTGACTCCTCCCCCGTCCCATTCTACTTCTCCTCCCCTGTGACATCGTGCTGTCTCTTGACTCCTCCCCCGTCCCCTTCTACCTCTTCTCCTCCCCTGTGACATCGTGCTATCTCTTGACTCCTCCCCCGTCCCATTCTACTTCTTCTCCTCCCCTGTGACATCGTGCTGTCTCTTGACTCCTCCCCCGTCCCCTTCTACCTCTTCTCCTCCCCTGTGACATCGTGCTGTCTCTTGACTCCTCCCCCGTCCCCTTCTACCTCTTCTCCTCCCCTGTGACATCGTGCTATCTCTTGACTCCTCCCCCGTCCCATTCTACTTCTTCTCCTCCCCTGTGACATCGTGCTGTCTCTTGACTCCTCCCCCGTCCCATTCTACCTCTTCTCCTCCCCTATCTCCGACACTCCTGCTCTCCACTCTGGCTTGATTTATCATCCTTTGTTGCTTGTCTGCTGCCTTGTATTGAGAGATAGAAGAGGAGGGCTTTCTGTTCTCCTTTTCTCCTCTCGTTTTTCATTTTTCTGTTCTATTGATCTTTGATTACCTTTGTCTCTTCTCTCTCCCGTTCTCCTCTTTCTCCTTCTCGCCCTCTCCTTGCTTTCTTCTCCCCCACGATTTGGTGAAATGACTCGGAGGCTAAAGAGCTCAGTGAGGTCAGGGGTCACCAAACAGAGCTCTAGAAAGCCCCCCCCCCCAGGATTGTGGAAATTTAAAATCCCACCACGACGCTGAACCCGTTTTTCATTCAGATCTCGCCGTTCACCAGCGAGTTCTGCTGGATTCCAGACGGTCCAGAGAACTCCTTCATGACCAGCAGCCCAGCTTCCCTCGCATGTGTTTTCTGTGTGAGTCTACCGTTCAGGCTTATGAGAGGTCAGGAGAGGACTGAGAGCATTGTGGGAAATTTAAAAAAAGCCTTTTATTTTTCTTCATATAGTCCACTGGTTCCCAGTCAGGTCCTCAGGTCCCGGCAGTACTGCTGGTTTTCTGTCCCACCAGTTCACTACATTCAGCTGTTGCTGTTGTTCGGCCTCCAGGCAGGTTTCACGCCTCGGCAACAGGAGTTGCATGCTAGAGTAGAAACCCAGCAGTGCTGTTGGAACCTGAGGACCTGATTGAGAACTGCTGGGACAGACCCTTCCAGATTTTAAGGGATGAGAGATGATACAACGCGTCCATAGCCGTGAAAACTGAAGCGCTGATATGACGACCGAGGTGTTTTTATGCTGACGACGTGGACTTTCATGGAGCGGGTGTTTTTATGACTGTCACGCACACACACACACACACACACACACACACATGTAAATACAAAACGCCATGTTCTTTGTGTTTCAAATGTTGCACGTTGTGTTTTGATGCAGGACAGAGTTTCAATAAAACTTTATTGACAAGTTTTTTTTCCTGGTCTGCTTTTTCTAAAGCGACGTATGCAGGACATTGGAGATACTGATAAATTAACTCCAATAAATTAGCTCTTAATAAATTAACTCTTAATAAATGAGCTTGAATAAATTAGCTCTAATAAATTAACTCTTAATAAATTAGCTTTTAATAAATTAACTAATAAATTAACTCTAATAAACTAACTCTTAAGAAATTAGCTCTAATAAATTAACTCTAATAAACTAACTCTTAAGAAATTAGGCCTTAAGAAATTAGCTCTAATAAATTAACTCTAATAAACTAACTCTTAAGAAATTAGGTCTTAAGAAATTAACTCTAATAAATTAGTTCTTAATAAATTAACTCTTAATAAATTAGCTTTAATAAATTAGCTCTAATAAATTAGCTCTTAATAAATTGGCTCTAATAAATGAGCTCTTAATAAATGAGCTCTAATAAATTGGCTCTAATAAATGAGCTGTAATAATGAGAAGCTAATAAGGAGAAGGCCGTGAGGGCTGCCTGGAGGAAGCTCGTCATTTCACTTCCTGCTTCTCACGCGCTCTTTATCCCGCACCGACACAGAGTTCACATCCAGGGAGACGCGTTTCCGCTCTGAGGCGCTGAACCAGGTGAAGTCCCATCATGCTCGGCGTGTGACGTCGACGTCTTGGCTGCTGGTTGTATTTCCAGCCGTGGTGGGCTGAAGAGCGCGTATGAAAAACCTGCATGTTTCAGGATAAACACAAACGGGGTCCTGCAGCTGGAGATGAGCCGGGGGTTAAAGGTGAGTAACTCTGAAGTTTTCAGCTCAAGGAAGCCGGAACTCCGGGGTTTCACCAGCGCCCCGAGGTTTTGCTGCTAAGTGGAAACATAAATTAATAATCAATCAATCTTATACAGCGCTTCTCTTTACCATAAATGGAGCGAAACAAGGCGACAGATGAACATAACACAGACATACAGGGGTGGATGGGAAGGGGGGGCAGACATACAAGGGTGGATGGGAAGGGGGGGGCAGACATACAGGGGTGGATGGGAAGGGGGGGCAGACATACAGGGGTGGATGGGAAGGGGGGCAGACATACAGGGGTGGATGGGAAGGGGGGCAGACATACAGGGGTGGATGGGAAGGCGGGCCAGACATACAGGGGTGGATGGGAAGGGGGGGCAGACATACAGGGGTGGATGGGAAGGGGGGCAGACATACAGGGGTGGATGGGAAGGGGGGCCAGACATACAAGGGTGGATGGGAAGGGGGGGCAGACATACAATGGTGGATGGGAAGGGGGGCAGACATACAAGGGTGGATGGGAAGGGGGGCCAGACATACAGGGGTGGATGGGAAGGGGGGTTACGGGAGGGAGAAGCGGCAGCCACACAGATATAAAGGGAAAGATAAAACAAACCTCATACATCACAAAAACCCCAGATGGCGCATTCCTCTTTTGTCTCTCATGCATCACTTTTTTGAGTTCTAGTGCCCTGTGTATTATTTACAATCACAGCACATTACTCTATTACCTGACTTAGCCTAACGCAGCTATCTTGGGACTGAAACATGTGTAGCATCACTTCAAACCGTGATGCATCTCGGGTACTGATGCTGATGCTTGTTCCACAGTAAATGCTCCCTGACAGGACTTCTTGTTTGCAAAGTCGTTTATTAGATCTTTACAGTCCACTTGTTCTGCTAATCGGCGTTCAGTTGGGAGTAGCGCCAGGCTGTTCAGTTGGGAGTAGTGCCAGGCTGTTCAGTTGAGAGTAGTGCCAGGCTGTTCAGTTGGGAGTAGCGCCAGGCTGTTCAGTTGGGAGTAGTGCCATGGCTGTTCAGTTGGGAGTAGCGCCAGGCTGTTCAGTTGAGAGTAGCGCCAGGCTGTTTAGTTGAGAGTAGCGCCAGGCTGTTCAGTTGAGAGTAGCGCCAGGCTGTTCAGTTGGGAGTAGTGCCATGGCTGTTCAGTTGGGAGTAGCGCCAGGCTGTTCAGTTGAGAGTAGCGCCAGGCTGTTCAGTTGAGAGTAGCGCCAGGCTGTTCAGTTGGGAGTAGCGCCAGGCTGTTCAGTTGGGAGTAGCGCCAGGCTGTTCAGTTGAGAGTAGCGCCAGGCTGTTCAGTTGAGAGTAGCGCCAGGCTGTTCAGTTGAGAGTAGGGCCAGGCTGTTCAGTTGGGAGTAGTGCCCGGCTGTTCAGTTGGGAGTAGTGCCAGGCTGTTCAGTTGAGAGTAGTGCCAGGCTGTTCAGTTGGGAGTAGTGCCAGGCTGTTCAGTTGATAGTAGCGCCAGGCTGTTCAGTTGATAGTAGCGCCAGGCTGTTCAGTTGAGATTAGCGCCAGGCTGTTCAGTTGAGAGTAGCGCCAGGCTGTTCAGTTGAGAGTAGCGCCAGGCTGTTCAGTTGATAGTAGCGCCAGGCTGTTCAGTTGAGAGTAGCGCCAGGCTGTTCAGTTGAGAGTAGCGCCAGGCTGTTCAGTTGAGAGCAGTGCCAGGCTGTTCAGTTGAGAGTAGCGCCAGGCTGTTCAGTTGAGAGTAGCGCCAGGCTGTTCAGTTGAGATTAGCGCCAAGCTGTTCAGTTGAGAGTAGCGCCAGGCTGTTCAGCTTCTCCCGGGACACCGCTGATCTGATCTGATCTGTGCTCGTATCAGCAGTCCCTCGCGACAGGCCTAGATGAGCTGAATTGAGAGACGCTTATGAGGGGCGGACTAAACCATTTTGCATCTTTTGTAAGGGGTGAGAGGGGTCTCAGTGAAGGGAGAGAGGGGCCTCAGAGAGGGGAGAGAGGGGTCTCAGCGAGGGGAGAGAGGGGCCTCAGAGAGGGGAGAGAGGGGCCTCAGAGAGCCTCCACTATTTTCTTTTAAGTCCCTGAACAGATGTATTGAGCCAGTTTTAACTGAAATTATGACACTAATTAGTTGGAAATAAAAATTTGTAAACCAAAACAAACTTTGAATTCCAGGCTTCCCGAACCCCCCCCCCTCTTCTGGGCCATGGTAGGTCCCCCCCCCCCCCACTACAACGCCGCTGCATTAGACACGTGAACAGAAGTTGAACACGAGAACGAGTTGAGCGAGGCTCAGTCCCTGTCTGCCTCAGTAAGACCTGAGTCAGGACAGGAGGTGGACCACCATCAGACGTCTTACCTGCAGCTCTCACCGGGCGAAAGGAAAGGAGGACCGAGAGAGAGAGAGAAGTTGGTATGGTAATGGTTTGTCTCTTTCTTCCAGATGTTCCAGATGTTCTCATTGTGCTGCTGTTACAGCCACGACACATGAAGCTCCACCACAAAGCGTGTTAACACAACTCCGGGTCTCTACAGGTACGGGAACTCCACTGAAGGGACGTCACACACGCTAAGCATGATGGGAAGTTACCTGGATCATTATCTTGCAGCGCACACCTGTGTGGAAACAGCTGGTTGGGTTATAATGTCCTGTAGTCATGTGGCTGCACGACCACATTCCTGCGGACGGCGGCAGCGTTTGATCCCTCGGACCCGGAGCTTGCACACATGCCGAAGATAGAATCAGAGAGACAGTAAATGACACGTGTCCATTTTATCCTTTACTTTTAGCTGCGTCCATTTCAATTCATGGTCAGCTGTTAAAACTCTGAAAGGTTTTGAGGTGTTTAAGGTGAAACCTGCCTCCTGTTCTCCTCTCTGGACTCGGCAAACATGTCTCAACAGGAAGCACACACACACACACACACACACACACACACACACACACACACACACACACACACACAGATGAGTGTAAAGATGTGGAAGAAAGGTTACTTACTTTGCCTGGTGTGTGCTCTTACACGGTGTGTCCACAGGGGGCAGCACCTGCCTGCTGAATTTACCGAGGGAGACAGAGACAGACAGGCAGAGAGAGAGAGAGAGGAAAGAGACAGAGGGAGACTTCTGCTCTCTCTTCACAGCCACATCACTCCTTTCTGTCTCTCTCTCTCTCTCTCTCTCGCTCTTCTCTCTCTCTCTCTCTCTCCCTCACACGCGTGCAGGTTAGGAAGTGCATGCTATATTAACACACATTCATTTTGGACAGTCTAGGCTGGAACACGCGCTAAGTACGCGCGCACACGCGCGCGCGCACAGATGAGTGTGAAAATAAGGAAGAAACGTTAAAACGCTTTATCTGGTGTCCTCTTGCACCGCATGTCCACAGGGGGGCAGCACCTGGAACACGTCTCAAATAGCTTTATACGCCCATTTCACGCCGCGGCCATTTTGGATTTTAAAAAAAACAAGCGGTGGGAACTTAGCCACGCCCCCTTCTTACTCAAACGGAAATCAGTGCAGCCGGGGGCAGCAGCAGCAGCAGCAGCAGCAAACATGGTTTGGACTACCAACCTCGAGCACCTACCGTCATTTACCACCTTGACGTTAGTTGAGCGTGTCGTCTGCGTGCCTCTTTGCAGTGGCTCGCGTCCTCATTAAATTCTATCCTCGCGTGCGTCGCGTAGGCCAATGGAGACGCTGTAGGTTAATGTAAGTAGCCAGCCGTCTAGCTAGTTTCCTACAGACAGGCCGTGTCTGCGGGTGGGACGCACTGATCTAAAAAAGAAGAAGAAGACTGGATCGAGCAACTCGCGATATGAGTGAAGCCGGCATGGGCCACTTGGCGGCCATCTTAGGTAGACCAAGAAGCCATCAAGTTGCCAGCTAAAATGTTGAGTTGCGGCGCCTCCCAGCGCTCTAACCGCACAGGGTCGAAAAAAAGTGGCAATTCAGATCATATAACATTTCACAAGTGAGTACCCTTTTTCTATTGGACTCTTGCATTCAAGATGCCGCAGCAACTGCTGTGTTAAGATGCCTTGATTTGTCAACATGTTTGTCCCGAGCCGGCTCTTCAGACGAGCGCGTGACAGAAGGACACAGCGCGTGCCGCTCGCGAGGGAGAGAGCGGTGCGTGCTGGCCTCATCAGGCCGCGGCTCGCCGTCGCTGCAACACGCTAGCTCGCTACCTGAGAAAATGACAGTATGCTAGGCTACTTTACGATCACCCATATGTGCAAGCAAGACTATTACACTTCCCCAGGAGTCTGTTGTGTGTAAACAGCAGAGTCTCATATTCTCATGTTCTGCATCATGATCTTACATTTACATTTAGAAGTTGTGTCAGCTGTTTCCGCAGCTTCTTGCCAGCTAGCTTTGCAGTGCATCCTTTGCCAAGATGATGCAGTCGTATCTTGCAATAATTACAAGATTACTTTTATAAGATTAAAAACATGATTATCCCTGACAGCAGTGTAACCGGTTATTTTCTTGCCCGGTGCGGGATTCGATACGGGGTGTACTGCACCACAAGGCACCGCTCGGCTAAAGGGTCAGACCCGTTAGCTAGCTAGGGGCTAACGTGTCTTATTAGTAGTTTACAGTCGTCACCCTCCCCGGAAGCGCGCCGACGCGCTTTGTTCTTCCCGCGCTCCGAAGAGACTTCTGAGGATCTGCACACTTCCGGATCCCACCGCTGCCACCAATGTAACCGGTTACTTTCTTGCCCGGTGCGGGATTCGATACGGGGTGTACTGCACCACGAGGCGACGTCACTAACCGCTCGGCTAAAGGGTCAGACCCGTTAGCTAGCTAGGGGCTAACGTGTCTTATTAGTAGTTTACAGCAGTGTCGAACACGTGAGGAGCCAGCTCGGGAGTTTTTTTTGACAAATCAAGGCATCTTAAATCAGCAGTTGCTATGGCATCTTGAATGCAAGAGTCCAATAAAAAAGGGTTCTTACTTGTGAAATGTTATCTTATCTGAATTGCCACTTTTTTTCGACCCTGCGCGGTTAGAGCGCTGGTATGCTCCGCAACTCGGCATTTTAGCTGGCAATTCTAATGCAGTTTGATGGCTTCTTGCTCCACCTAAGATGGCGCCGATCAAGTTCAGCTGGCCTTCATAAATTGGTGGCACGGGAATTATGGGTTGCGCGAGCCACTCCTTTTTTTTTGAGATCAGTGGTGGGAATCCGGATGTGGGTATGTGTCCTGGTCGCTGCACTAGCGCCTCCTCTGGTCGGTCGGGGCGCTCCCCGGGTCGGCAGAGAGGGGATGGAGCGGCGACCAGGACGGCTCTAAAAAAGTGCGGGATAGTTGGCCGGATACAGCTGAACTTTCGCAAAGCCCCGCCCCCCTTAGTTACTGTTGCTATGCCCATCAAGCTTCTCAGAACCATCCAGGAAGTAGCCGGAAAACCCCAAAACATGAAGGAAACTAAGTGATGTATTTGGAGTAACTCATCCTGAATATCATCCCGTGAAAGGCAGGAGGGACACATTCAGAATATTAACAGGAAAACTGACTTGCGTGGACTCCGGGCTGCCGGGGGCGACTGTAATGGAGGGTAAAGCTTACCGGTCGCATCAGAGATGAGAAACCCCATCAACTAATCCTGAAGCACACTGTGGACCAGTTGTGCTCTTGCCCTGCAGGGTAAGTTACATATGTCAGCTGTTATTGGTATATTTTAATGATCCATTGTCAACATCACCATATTATAGTGTTGACTTTGGCCAAGGTTCCCCATGGCGTTCTTTTATCCAGGCTGTATGGGCTCCTGGGGGTCGCAGGGCGGCCAGGGAACCGCCCCAAACGAGATGCCTCCGCGGGCGGGATGACTTTTCTGAACGATCGGTCCCCGACCTGGAGCTCCCAGAGGGGGAGAAACGTTTAAAATAGGCTGGATATGAGGTCAGACTGGCCAGAGACCATCCCAGCCGACCCTCCCCGCGGGTCTTTCTGCTCTGAAATGAAAGGTGGAACCTGGCTAACCTGTGGCTAGCATGACAAAGCTATGTTAGCGGGCTAGCTAGCATTAGCTATCATTACATGAGGTATCTCTGGCCACAGACTAAGCTGGTTACGTTATTTTGTTAGTCAGTAACACGTTGATATGTTGATAATGGTAATTATCATTGTGTGGGTAAAAGTAACAGTAATAACACGTTAGCTATATTAGCTATCAATATTAGCTAGTAGCAAGCTGTAACAGTAATAACACGTTAGCTATATTAGCTATCAATATTAGCTAGTAGCAAGCTTAGCTTGGGGCAGACAGGTATTTTGGTGGTTTTGGGTGGATTAAGCTGGCCATGGGGTCTGCTATACTGCCAAATCCATTGCCCACATTGCGCTTCTTGCGTTCTGGGTTTTGGGAAGGGAGAGGAAATGACACCCGTCCAAACTTTTCAGATATCTAGTATCCGATCTGCAGATCCCATAGGCACACCGTTCCAGCATTTTGCCGTCTGTTTGAAAGCTTGACGGACCTCCCTCACATAGAAACCGTTGCTAAGGTAGGATTGGACAAGCACCGTTCTGGGGCGGTACTTCGTGAAAGGTCAATTGCGGAGGAAAAAGGGGGAATATTGAAAAAAAAAGCTACTTTAATACACGTTACTTTCTTCAGAGTTTCTGAATTAGACTGTCTACGGATGGATGCTAACGTTAGCTAGTTTCTATTTTTTTTTTTTTGCTTTAAGTTAGATATATAGGTAGATAGATAGATAGATAGATAGACAGATAGATGGATGGGTAGATGGGTAGATAGATATATAGGTAGATAGATAGATAGATAGATAGATAGATAGATAGATAGATAGATAGATGATAGATACATAAATACTAGATAGATAGGTAGATGGGTAGATAGATAGATAGATAGATAGATAGATAGATAGATAGATAGATACTAGATAGATAGGTAGATGGGTAGATAGATAGATAGATAGATAGATAGATAGATAGATAGATAGATGATAGATAGATATATAGGTAGATGGGTAGATGGACAATGCATTGTTTTTAATTTGTTTTGTCTCATTTCATTCAGATCTACTATATGAAAACAAACTCATGGTTACCATGGATACAACAGCTGTCTGTCACTGCCACCTGAGGGGTGTGTGTGTGTGTGTGTGTGTGGGTGTGAGAGAGAGAGACAGACAGACGGAGAGAAAGAGAGAGATTTGAGAGAGAGGAGAGACATTCAGTTGGTTTCTTAATGAATCTTTGAATGAACATTTCAAAAAGGAATTAGGAAATGATATTAAATGGTCAAAAAAGGAGGACAGAATGGGAAAATGTCTGTCTGTCTGTCTGTCTGTCTGTCTGTCCGTCTAGCAAAACAGTCTTTCTCTCTCCTTCCATTTACTTATTTATTCATAAACATGTTCACGCTCCTCCCAGCTGGCTCGTGAGGGGATGCCGGTGTAACGGAGCTCGCGCTCTGTCGGCGGGGCGGACGGAAAGAACAACAGGGATATGGACGAGCCTCGAATCCACTGGCTGACCGTCGGTACGTATGATGAGAGAGAGAGACAGAGGGACAGAGAGAGAGAGAGAGACAGCGAGGATGGGAGTGAAAGAGAGAGATGATGATGAGAGCGGATGGGGAGATGATGGATAGATGATGGGTAAATGATGGGTAGGTGATGGGTAGGTGATGGGTAGGTGATGGGTAGATGGTGGGTAGGTGATGGGTAGATGATGGGTAAATGATGGGTAGATGATGGGTAGATGATGGGTAAATGATGGGTAGGTGATGGGTAGATGATGGGTAGATGATGGGTAGATGATGGGTAAATGATGGGTAGGTGATGGGTAGATGATGGGTAAATGATGGGTAGATGATGGGTAGATGATGGGTAAATGATGGGTAGGTGATGGGTAGATGATGGGTAGGTGATGGGTAGATGATGGGTATGTGATGGGTAGGTGATGGGTAGGTGATGGATAGGTGATGGGTTGGTGATGGTGGGTAGATGATGGGTAGATGGTGGGTAGATGGTGGGTAGATGGTGGGTAGATGATGGGTAAATGATGGGTAGGTGATGGGTAGATGATGGGTAGATGATGGGTAGATGATGGGTAAATGATGGGTAGATGATGGGTAGGTGATGGGTAGAAAACGGGTAGATGGATAAAGATGTCTGTCGTTTCTGATGTTGGAGGTTTCCTCATCCTGTGTCGGGATGAGGAATCCGTAAGATGTGATGTGATGTCACAGTTGTGATGGTTGGAGATGAATGACACAGCAGATGGAGGGATGGGTTTTTTTCCTGTTTTGTAAGTTGGGACAATAAAAAGGAAAAATGTAGCATAAAAAATGTTTATGATGCCTTCTTTCATGGAAACTGGGAGGCTATGTATCATTATGTATTCTACTATGTATTATAGCATAATACATAATGATATGTATACTATGTATTATATCATAATACATAATATGTATACTATGTATTATAGTATAATACATAATGATATGTATACTATGTATTATAGCACAATACATAATGTACTATGTATATGTAGTTCAGTTTTTCATGTGTATTTTCCTTTTTTATGTTGTATAATATTTAATGGCAGATTATGGTGATTTTTAGTTCTGTATGTTTACTTATATCGATGCATAATATATGAAAATATTTGAATAAATTAACTGGTAAGGTTCTCTTGAACTGTTACAGGTAGTTTTACAAGCTAAGTGCATTAATCTTTCCTGGCTTCTTCAGGCATCAGGTGACGCGTTGCCTGGAGTTCTGCTGGATAGTCGTCATCATCATCATCATCATCATCATCATCATGGAGACCTCCTCTCATGGCTCCAAACAGAAGAGGCAGGTCACTGCTGACACCCAGTCAGAAGGCCTGCTTCTTGAGGAGGCGGGGTTTGTTGACTCCCATGGCAACTCCAAACACAACGCCAAGTTGGGGGCGGAGCCAGACTTTAACCTCAACCTCACCCTGACGTCACCTAGCAACCCGCGCGCCGCCACCGACAACAGGAGGTTTCATCTGGGCGCCACCACTTCCTGGAACAGAAAGGATGATGGGAACAAAGGAAGTGGGAAACTTGGGGCGAGAAGGGCAGTCGCCACGGAGACCATGAAGCCGTCACACACTGTGACGACATCAACAATGGTCATGACATCACCTGGGGAGAGAGAGGATCCGTTGCAGAGGAACAAAATCCCATCGCTGTCTTGCTCACCCAATGCCGAGGAGAGGAGGGTAGGCGGACTAAAATCCTCGAATCCCAAACAAAAACCACACACACACTCACTTATCAGCACAAGTCCAAAACCACACACACACTCACTTATAAGCACAAGTCCAAAACCACACACACACTCACTTATCAGCACAAGTCCAAAACCACACACACACTCACTTATCAGCACAAGTCCAAAACCACACACACACACTTCAATGACAGTTAAAAAACAAGTAAATCGAACCGAGGCTGTCAGCATCCTCAGCCCCAAAACCAACAACACACCCAAAACCGAACCAGCTGTGAGCCTGAAAGTTCAGGTGAACCGAGGAGAAAATGGCCAAAGAGGAAACGCCAGAGTTTTAAGTTCGGAGGCGGAGTCCCTACGAACACTACATCCCCCTGTTCCCCCCAAAACACACCAGCAGAAATCTGCTTTAGACCCAATCAGCTCCAAGACACAACACATTAACCTCGGTCCAGATGCTCCCAAGACAACCGATACCGAAAAATCCACCTCTGAACTCCTGGTTCATGGCACAGAGGCCCAAACCCCAAAACTCAACCGGCCAAACACTGTGACTAAGTCTTACAAGCAGCAGGGCTATTTATCCCAAAACCAACGTCTGGCTGAATCGTCCATGGGTCTGAAGCAAAGATCTGGATGTCCAAACTCTAAAGCCGTGATGGGATCCGCACACAAAACAAATTCTAAATCAGGATCTGATTCCAAATCTAGTTCTGATTCCAAAGTCATTTCCAGTTTTGAATGCGGTCAGGTCCGGTCCAACTGCAGACCTGTTTGGACAGGCGGATCTCTCCCTGACACTACCTCCCTGCGAGTCGGTCTGGATGGGTTCAAAGGCGATGGTCCAAAACCAGGTGTGGATGTGAAAACTTGTTCTGAATCAAAGTTCACTCCAGTGGGGGAGTCTCCCTCCCCGTCCATTTCTCCCAGAACCAGAGCAGCTGCCCAGACTCCTGATTTTGGTTCTGGTAACAGTACTGGTTCCATTACACCAAACCATAGGAGTCCCAGCCCATTACAAGGTAATTGATTCACTTCTTTTTAATACTAGCATTTAACTGTCTTGACCTTTTTATTTTTTTCACCACCTTTTTATCTATAGATGGTGTTTTTTGTTCAGACTTTTTCTCCACCTTTAATTTATTTTTTGTTTATGCTTTATGACACATACTTCATTTTATCCAGTGGGATTTTTGGTTTTAAACGATTTATTTAAAAAAAAATGTATTCTTTATTCTGGTGTAAGGCACGTTGGAATATGTGTTATTAGAAGTGCCATACAAATAATGTGCTTTGAATTGGCACTGTTACGCTTCCTCATTCTTATTTTTTCCCTATTATTATTATTATTATTATTATTATGATTATTATTTATTCACTTATTATTATTATCATTATTTTTGTTATTCACTTATTATTATTACTCACTCACTTATTATTATTGTTTTTATTATTCACTTATTATTATTATTATTCAGTTATTATTATTATTATATTCAGTTATTTTATTATTATTATTCACTTGTTATTATTATTGTTATTGTTATTATTCACTTATTATCATCATTATTATTATTCAGTTATTATAATCATTATTATTATTATTCACTTATTATTGTTATTATTATTATTCACTTATTATTGTTATTATTGTTATTATTCATTTGTTATTGCTATTATTATTAGTCACTTATTATTATTATCATTATTATTATTGGTATTATTCACTTATTATTATTATTATTACTCAGTTATTATTGTTATTATTCACTTGTTATTATTGTTATACAGTTATTATTGTTATTATTATTATTCACTTAATATTATTATCATTATTATTCAATTATTATGCACTTGTTATTATTGTTATCATTATTATTATTCAATTATTATTATTATTATTATTCACTTAGTATTATTATTCGCTTGTTATTGTTATTATTATCATTCACTTATTGGTGTTATTATTGTTATTCACTTATTATTGTTGTTATGATTATGATTATTCGCTTGTATGTGTTGTGATTATTTTCAGTTGGTTCTGTCAATTTGAAATGCATTATAGAAACTAATTCATTTTCTAATGATCGAGGATTCAGTCCCAGCTGTCTCTAAACAGCTGATGAGCTTGTTGATAAGTGACGATGACTCTGATGTAAATAAGATAGAGAATAGTAGATGAAGGATGAAGAGGAAACATAGGAGGTAAATCTGCTTGGTAGTAAACGGTCTTATTTCAAGGTCAACAGAGAATTACAAAACAACAACAAAAGTAAAAAAACAAGTATTATTCCTTGAAGATGTCTGTGAATGTTCTCATTCATCCAGGTCATGGTGATCCAAAGGAGTTGAATCAAGTGCAACTGGACTTGGTATATATCCGTGAAGACGTTTCGCCTCTCATCCAAGAGGCTTCCTCAGTTCGTGCCTTTCTGACTAGACCAAGCTAGTCTGACTGGACCAAGCTAGTCTGACTGGCTGCTGATGAGACTCATTGCACTTGATTCAGCTCCTTTGGATATTCCTTGAAGAGAGTATTATTGCTTAAAGATGGTCAGCTGCTACCTTTAACAGATTCACAAATATACATTTAGCATTATTTCAGAAAGTTTGGATAAAGCAGTGAGAGCGACCACACCAGAGAGACTTTGGACATTTTCATAGTGTTAGACTGGCGGCTAATGTTAGCTTCCTCTTTTCTGGTCTAGGCAGGCCGTTGGCCACCTCCAGCCCCAAAACCACAACCGCCGTTGTCATGACAACCAGAGGCAGAACAACGTCAGGGGGACCGTCGCTGGGATCTGTCGCTGTGGAAACAAACCCCAGCAGTGCATCCCATAGTATGAATAATCTGACTAGGAGTCTGACCTTTGACTCCATCAGCAGGCCGATGGTGAAAACGGCTGTTGCTGAGGGAGACGACGTGAAACTCACCGATCCCAAAATGGCGGCATCTGGCGCACCAGACGTTTACCACAGGGCCGTGTGGGGGGGAGATGTGAGTCACCATGGTAACAGCAGTTCCGGGTGGTCAGTGGGGGATATTAGGCTGAGTGAAAACTGTCACCCGGGAGACACAAATGCCACCGCTGGTGGCGGCCAGTACAGGGCAACGCCGACCGAGAGCAGAAAACAGGATAAAAAAGAGGAAAGGAGTAAACAGAAGGATTGTCTGGAGAGTTCTCCCTCCCTCCTCCAGTGCTCCAGGAGCGTCAGAGAGGCAGGGACGATGACCGACCTTTGCGAGCGGCCTGGACGGTCTGGGGTGGAGCGGCACGATGTGGGCGTCCAGGTGAAGGTGGAGGTGTCGGAGCGCTCGGCCTCGACCAGCCCTAGCCTGGAAAAAAACACACACACTCCAACCAATAGTCTCTACCTGGGGGGGCTGACCACCTCCCTGCTTGGCTCGCCTGGTTGTCAGTCAAGTAGCTTGACTTCCCCGACAGTCCCTGCGCTTTACTGCGTCCCCATTGGCCAGCCGCCTTTCCAGCACATCTGCAAGATTGACATTGAGATGTGTAGCCAATCGCTGCTCCCCCCTGCCGTGACGGACAGAGCCAGCTCCCTCCCAGCCTCTCTGCGCACATTTAGCTTTGAACGGAGCCCCGCCTTCAGCTCAGATCCCCACCCACAACCGACACACAACAGAGACGTCAGCACCGAGAGCATCTGGGAGGAAGAGGAGGAGGGAGTGCAGGAGGAGGGACCGGCAGAGAGACAAACTGATGGACAGGTGAGCCGAGATGCAAAGGATGGAGAGCGGGACGGAGATCGTGGGGGTGAGGATGAGGACAAGGAGGGGCAGCAGGAGGTGGAGAAGCCACGGAAGGTGGCGTGGGATGAGCAGGGGATGACGTGGGAGGTGTATGGCGCTGCAGTGGACCTGGAGGCGCTGGGCAGCACCATCCAGTCCCACCTCC
This sequence comes from Lampris megalopsis, assembly GCA_022114975.2. Taxonomy (NCBI): domain Eukaryota; kingdom Metazoa; phylum Chordata; class Actinopteri; order Lampriformes; family Lampridae; genus Lampris; species Lampris megalopsis. The sequence goes on from JAJHIY020000278.1 coordinate 65,828, forward strand.
AGTCCAAAATCCAGGAGCAGGAGCAACGCATTGGAACGCTGCGGCGCTCCGAGGATGACCGCCGGGGAGCGAGGAAGAGGAGGAGGAAGAGGAGGGTGGGAATTCTGGGGTGCTGCAGGAAGACTCCTGATGTGGCGGACTGAGATAGACGCCGGGGGATGAATTCCCAAGCACACCCACTGTGAAAATTCCAGCTCCCATCATGCATCATGTTGACTTGTCCAGTGCAGCCAGGACGACGGAATGCGGACTTGTGTTGCTGTCAGCAATGACATTCTCAAAAAATAAAATAAGGTAACAATATTTAAAAAGAAAAATGTTTTAATTAAAAGTATACTGTAGGATCAAAATTCTCAAAGGTAATAAATAATAAGGATAGTAATAATGAGGATGGTGGTGATAGCAGTAGTCTCTTACTGTACATACAAACACAGTGTGGACGCACATTTGTAATCATGTGATGGTAACAAGTCATTGATAACAATAATGAGGCAGATGATCAACATCAACGCGTGAACATTACAGACACGTCCATGCTGGACATGTAGCGGTGATGAATTACTGGCATGTAACTGCATGTGAGGCGAGACACATATAACCCAGTACACAACACATTACACTCCTGACACAAAGAAGAGTTAACGTGCTTCACTTCCTTTGTCCAAAGCAAATGTAAAACACTTGTGTTTCGCTTGTAGATCCTCTACACCAGTGGTTCTCCACCTTTTGGGGGTCCTGGACCCCCTGCGTGTTTTTGATCTACCCTGAGGACCCCTCCACCTGATCTTGGGGGAGGGGGGTTGCAATGTGATAGAAACAGTAGAAACTGCATTTTAAATTGCATTATAGCATTTATTCACTCTTTGGGGCAAAATAAGAGCTTTCAGTTGTAACTTAGATATAGTTAACAAAACAGGATTCTTATGCAGTAACTTTCAGATATATGTAACAAAACAGAATATGTATTCAGTAACTTTCAGATATATGTAACAACACAGAATATGTATTCAGTAACTTTCAGATATATGTAACAAAACAGAATATGTATTCAGTAACTTTCAGATATATGTAACAACACAGAATATGTATTCAGTAACTTTCAGATATATGTAACAAAACAGAATATGTATTCAGTAACTTTCAGATATATGTAACAAAACAGAATATGCATTCAGTAACTTTCAGATATATGTAACAAAACAGAATTCTTATGCAGTAACTTTCAGATATATGTAACAAAACAGAATATGTATTCAGTAACTTTCAGATATATGTAACAACACAGAATATGTATTCAGTAACTTTCAGATATATGTAACAAAACAGAATATGTATTCAGTAACTTTCAGATATATGTAACAAAACAGAATATGTATTCAGTAACTTTCAGATATATGTAACAAAACAGAATATGTATTCAGTAACTTTCAGATATATGTAACAAAACAGAATATGTATTCAGTAACTTTCAGATATATTTAACAAAACAGAATATGTATTCAGTAACTTTCAGATATATGTAACAAAACAGAATTTTTATGCAGTAACTTTTACCAATGCAAACGGGAGCGAGATCTCTTATTAAAATACAATAAATGACACTTGTGAAACAGATGTAATTAGAGAAAAAAGTCCCGTTACCCTTTATAGTTTAGGTAGATAAAGGTCTCAGTCACATTTGAGTAAAATAATCCTATTTCTATAAATGTCATAGGATCTTTTTTTTAGACATTTTATTTTCACGGACCCCTTGCAATTACACCACGGACCACTAGGGGTCCGCGGACCCCCGGTTGAGAAACACTGCTCTACACCTTCCTCTAAAACACGCACACACAGACGCACGCAACTAGGGAGGTCAGAGGTCATGGGTCAGCCGGCAGTGGTGCAGTGTGTGAGTGCGAAGCCACAGAGACGTGCAGCACACAGCTTCCTAGTTACTGGAGGCTACTGATGAGGGAACCAAGTATATGAAATGTTAATTTAATGAGTAATTACATCCTTTACTCTCCCCACGGGACGCATGACGAAAGCCACAGGGGAAGAAGCCTCGGAGTCACGATTCTGGCTTTTAAGAGTTGTTGCCCTTAACCTGCCCCCCAAACGCCGTACTTTCCTCCCACAAACCATCAACACCTAAAACGACCCGAGTCCCGAGTCAGACACGCTTTTCAAAAACACGGATAATGAAAGATCCATCAATGCGCGACGTGCACGAGGGAAAACCGAGCGGTGTCGCTGGCGAGGGCCGCGTCAGGTCACATGACCAGATTCAGCCAATGAGGGTGTCGCGGGGCTTTGTCAACGGTTCAAAATGGCGGAACCCATTGCCGACCGACCGGTCGTTACTCAGACCCCTAAAAAAACCAACTGAACACGGAAGAGAGAAAGAAAGACAGAACAGGCGGGAAAACAAGTAGACTATCGAGTCATCACAAGAGGCGACGATTGTGAATGCTCTTTAAAGTGACGAAGAGGAAGATGGGCTGACTGATCGTTTCAACCCCGCGGAAACCAAAGACGGACGGGATTCCTTCCTCTGTGCCCTTGGGCGCGTGGACCCGTAAGCAGGAGGAGGCCGCGCCACACCGGAGGAGGTGCTGGGTGTAAAGGCCGAGGGAGGGCAACGCTGCGGAGCAGAAAGGCCGCCGTCAAGCGTCGCCCGCCTTGCTGGGCGTCGCCAGCCGGAGAGGCCTCAGTCAAGGCTGCTCTCACCAAGACAGGTGAGTGTAGCAATGCTACGCTAACGTTCTGTACTCGTCATAAAATTAACCTAATTATTCCAATACGTTCTTCCATAGCTACATAAAACAAATATAGTGTAAACTACTAATAAGTCTGCCGTTAGCCCCTAGCTAACGGGTCAGACCCGTTAGCCCCTAGCTAACGGGTCTGACCCTTTAGCCGAGCGGTTAGTGACGTCGCCTTGTGGTGCAGTACCAGACCGGTCGCCTCCTCTTTACGTGTGTATGGACACGCTTCTGCGAGTCACTTATACGTGTTCATTGACACGTATCTCACAGATGCCGCTAGGGGCGCCCTGTAGCCTACTAGGTGTGTCATGACCATGGTCATGGCGCAATATAATGTCAAAAATATTGAACAAAGATGGCGGAGCGAATGTTCCTGACTGCTGTCTTTGCCAACTTCTCCCATAAAGTGCAGCTGTTTACCCTCCTCAGTGACGTCTGTCACCGCGTTAGAGTGACATACACGCTCCCGATGTCCCTTTTTATGACAGTTGTTGCACTTCCTGTTCATTGCAGGACACTTCCGCTCATCGGTGTGCTGCGTCTTGCCGCACCTCCCGCATTCATCTACTATGTTGGTTGCAGGACTGCTGCCACCATGACGCTGTCCGCCCTTTTTGTTGCGCCCCCAGTGGCAATAATACGGGATTGCGGCCCCAGTGGCAACTAATACGTGTCCATATACACGTATTTCGGTCTCGCAAAAACGTGTCCTCTGACACGTACGTATTGTGATGTAGTGTAGTGTAGTGCAGTACACCCCGTATCGAATCCCGCTTCGGGCAAGAAAATAACCGGTTACATTGGTGGCAGCGGCGGGATCCGGAAGTGTGCAGATCCTCAGAAGTCTCTTCGGAGCGCGGGAAGAACAAAGCACGAGGGCGCGCTTCCGGGGAGGGTGACGACTGTAAACTACTAATAGGACACGTTAGTCCCTAGCTAACGGGTCTGACCCTTTAGCCGGGCGGTTAGTGATGTCGCCTTGTGGTGCAGTACACACCGTATCGAATCCCGCACCGGGCAAGAAAGTAACCGCTTACATTGACGAGTCTTATTAGTGGTTTACAATAGGATTAAAATATCTGCTGTAGATCAAAAGTAACATCAATTCAAAAAGTCTTATTTTCAGCTGCCTAAAATGTCAGTTGAGGAAATGTGTAAAGAAAGTGACCTTAGCTTGGCTGGGTAGTTTTTACAACCGTTTTCATCAATAAACCCAATTAGAACTTTTCCAGGGGCGCTACTAAACAGAAAAGCATCCAAAGGGCAACGTACAATGTCTGAAAGTTTTGAAATCCTTATTCAACACTGCAGCGATTTGATGCCTTCCATCAAAGTTTTCTTGTATGTTGATTGTCTACATTAAAGCTGGACTAATGACGAGCGGAACATTTGTTCTATTAATTGGCTCAATTTGTCTGTACTTGACTGATATTGAAAATAACTTTACGCTGATACCAATGTTGACTTCAGCGCAATTAAATTACGATATCTCTATATCATAGATAAACCTACACAGTAGGGGATGAGTATTATAATTTCCTCAGTGTATTTTCTCAGGGCGCCCTCCAGTAGATAAGAGGGGCCAACATGATAATCGACCCCACAAATTGAGGCCAGACGTGACAGAGGCTGTCATCGAGCATATAGCGTCTTTTCGAGGCAGGGAGTCCCACTATTCCCTTGGGACAGCTCGGAAAGTGTCCCCGCCCGAGCAGTTAAATATTAGTAAAATGCACGAAGTGTTCACGAGAGCGCACCCTGATGGCATGTGTGTTTCCTACGAAAGCTATCGCACAATATTCAACACAAAATGATCTAATGTCATTAGATAATTTTACATTTATATTACATTTGTGTGTTTGTAACGTGTGATTCAAATCTTTCTGCTGTCATGTTTTAGTTCTGTTTCCTACTAAGTACACTAAATAAAGGAGTACAGTGGAAAACCGATCAAAGGCCGAATGACATGTAACATCAAACAACTGTGACTAAAGTATCTGATATTTATCCAGTAACCTTCATTTTTTTTAAATTTCATAGCTAACATGTTCTGGAAACACTGTGGATATAAAATCAAACCATAATTTTTATGTGAAGTCTGTGAGAGCGTTTTGAATCGTTAAAATTGATTTTCTCAAAAGAAAAAGTGACTGCGATCGTTTTTCTCCTGTGGCCTTACCACATGATGAGTACATTAACCACATGATGAAAATGTTAACCACATGATGAGTACATTAACCACACTATGAATACGTTAACCACACGATGAATACGTTAACCACACGATGAATACGTTAACCACATGATGACTACATTAACCACATGATGAATACATTAACCACATGATGACTACATTAACCACATGATGAATACATTAACCATGATGAAGACTTTAACCATGATGAATACTTTAACCATATGATGCCAGTGGAGGGTTGGAACTGAAGGGCCTGTCTCATGGATTCAGCTCCTGATGAGGTTTGGACCTGCCATGTTTTGGTGTGAAGAGGACGATGAAAGCCCAGATTTGCTGAAAAGCATCCTTATTTGACACATCCATGGTACATTTAGGCCTACAAACAGCTCACTTACAGCAACAGAAACCCTGACAGGATCAGAGTCAGAGTGTCAGGCCAGTTCGACGCATCAGTAAACAATTTTGGGGTGCGTTCGACCATTTAAAACATTTGGTGTACATTAAACTGCGCACACCAGACACTTCCTGTATAGATTTCGGCCTTAATACTCACACTGTATGTTCTGTTTGATATCGAGTTTACATTAACCTGTACAGCACTTAGTAGATAGAGAATGCATGTTTCCCCTTCTCCTTGCCTTGGTGTGTTCCAATTATCAGGGCATCACACTGCTCAGCCTCCCTGGAAGCTCCGACCGATTGTCGAACCTCGGATCCAGGGGGAACAATGCGGATTCCGTCCTGGCCGTGGAACAACGGACCAACTCTTTATCCTTGCAGAAGTGCTGAGAGGGGCATGGGAATTTGATCAGCCAGTCTACATGTGTTTTGTGGACTTGGAGAAGGCTTATGACCATGTAGCCTGGGACACTCTGTGGGGGGTACTGCAGGAGTATGGGGTACCGGGGCAGTTGCTACAAGCCATCCAGTTCTTGTATAACCAAAGTGAGAGCTGTGTCCGCATTCTCGGCACAAATTCAAACATGTTTCTGGTGGGTATCAGACTCCGCCAAGGTTGTCCCTTGTCTCCGATTCTGTTTGTGATATTAATGGACAGGATCTCAAGGCGCAGCCAAGGTGAGGAGTGTGTCCGTTTCGGGAACCTCGAAATTGCATCTCTGCTCTTTGCAGATGATGTGGTTTTGTTGGCTTCATCAGAACGTGACCTCCAGCACACACTGGGGCAGTTTGCAGCTAAGTGTGAAATGGCCGGGATGAGAGTCAGCACCTCCAAGTCTGAGGCCGTGGTTCTCTACCGGAAAATGGTGGATTGCTCCCTCCGGGTTGGGGATGAGTTGTTGCCTCAAGACAAGTGAAGGAGTTCAAGTATCTTGGGGTCTTGTTCACGAGAATGGAGCGGGAGATTGACAGGTGGATTGGTGCAGCATCAACAGTAATGCGGATGTTGGACCATTGTGGTGAAGAAGGAGCTGAGCTGGAAGGCAAAGCTCTCTATTTACCAGTCTTTGTTCCAACCCTCACCTATGGTCATGAGCTTTGGGTAGTGACCGAAAGGGTGAGATGACTGATACAAGCGGCTGAAATGAGTTTCCACCGTAGGGTGTCTGGGCTCAGCCTTAGAGATAGGGTGAGGAGCTCGGACATCTGGAGGGAGCTCGGAGTAGAGCCACTGCTCCTCGCATCGAAAGGAGCCGGTTGAGGTGGTCCGGGCATCTGATTAGGATGCCTCCTGGGCGCCTTCCTTTGGAGGTTTTCTGGGCACGTCCAACTGGGAGGAGACCCCGGGGTAGACCCAGAACTCGCTGGAGGGAGTAGTCAAGTCAAGTCAAGTCAATTTCATTTGTATAGCCCAGTATCACAAATTACTAATTTGCCTCAAGGGGCTTTACAGCAACACAACATCCTGTCCTTAGACCCTCACATCGGATAAGGAACAACTCCCTAAAAAAACAACAACAACTTTTTAACAGGGAGAAAAAATAGGAAGAAACCCCAGGGAGAGCAACAGAGGAGGGGTCTCTCTCCCAAGACGGACCAGTCCCCCAGGTGGAGCTGGAGGGCGTTACTGGGGAGAGGGACGTCTGGAGTGCCTTACTTAGCTTGCTGCTACGACGATGACATTTTATATATATATATATAAAATATGTGTGTGTTCACTAATCGATTGTCTAAAACTATAGATGTTTCCTTTGTGGATTGTATCAGTATTTGTGTTTGAGAATATATGCCTAAGTATTTCTATAGATGATAGCTAATATTGTCAGTAATAGTAGATACCTGTAAAGCAACTGAAGTAGCTTAGTTTTGGGCAGCATCATCCCTCTGACAGCTACCAACAGTCTCTAATGTGTCTTTATTCATGCTCAATAATCCGGGTCAGGAAATCACAGAAAGGTGAGTCAGTTCATCTGGACACGGCGTTTATTGAGAGGCTCTCAATAAACGCCGTGTCCAGATGAACTGACTCACGTATTTCTGAGTCTCGTACTCTCACTTTTACTACAACAGACAACCTCCGGTACAGCTGCTACTACTTTTTTTTTTACTTGTAACACTGCCAAAACTACTTTGCGATACTGCTAAATCTGACTTGTGCTAATAAGTAATACTGCTGACACTGTCTTTCTGCCCAGACGTTACACATGACACACTAAACAGCTGTAGCACAACGCACAGGGACACACACAGGCTGGCAGCTGGATGTAATAAGTTATGAGAGCGTTCTGGCTCGGACCGTCAGCCCGCACTGTGTTTCTGTTGGTTTCTGTTTGTAGGATGTGCTGCTGTTTTTCACCCAGACTCTGTTCTGTTTGATGAAGTGGACATGACCCGGTCAAACAGAACATACTGCTCTCTCTCTCTCTCTCTCTCTCTCTCTCTCTCTCTGCTTTCTCTCTCTCTGCTTTCTCTCTCTCTCTCTCTCTCTCTCTCTCTCTCTCTCTCTCTCTCTCTCTCTCTCTCTCTCTCTCTCTGCTTTCTCTCTCTCTCTCTCTCTCTCTCTCTCTCTCTCTCTCTCTCTCTCTCTGCTTTCTCTCTTTCTCTCTCTCTCTCTCTCTCTCTCTCTCTCTCTCTCTCTCTCTCTCTCCCTCTGTCTCTCTCTCTCTCTCTCTCTCTCTCTCTCTCTCTCTCTCTCTCTCTCTCTCTCTCTCTCTGCTTCTCTCCTCTCTCTCTCTCTCTCTCTCCCCCCTCCTGTCCTTTGTTGGTTAATATTTCATCCACTTCCCTTTCCCTGAAACATCCCAGAATCCCTCAGAGCACTTATGAGCACCAACAGAGCAGGGGGAGAACACACACACACACACACACACACACACACACACACACACACACACACACACACACACACACACACACACACATACTGAGTTTACTTGCATTTTTACCTCGCTTGACTACAACATGTTGTAAAGAATATCTTTGATAAACTCAGAATATCTTCTGATGTCAAACCTCAAACCTTTATTCTGTCGAACATATTGTTCTCTTCTGTCTTTCTGTCTCTCTTGTCTCCCTCTCTTTATGTCTGTCTCTGTCTCCCTCTTTCTGTCTGTCTCTTTCCGTCTCCCTCTTTCGGTCTCTTCCTTTTTGTCTCTCTCTGTCTCTCTTTCTGTCTCTCATTTAATGTTTGCGGTTGCCCTGGAAGTACACGTTGGACTACATATGCATAGTATAATAGGTCATCGCTCTCTCTCTCTCTCTCTCTCTCTCTCTCTCTCTGTCTTTCTCTCATATCACACACACTTTCTTCTTTGTGTCCTGTTCCATTTTATTTCCCAGCATTCCTCTGAATACAGTTTCCCCTTCATTTATCCTCTTTCCCTCTTGTTATCCATCTCTCTACCCTTCACTTTCTTTTCCTTTGTTGACTCAGGTTCTTGCACTCGGCCTCTGCCTCTCTCTTCCTCCTCTTCCCTCCTCTCTCTCGCTCCTTGTGTTGCTGGTGGGATGTTGGACCGTGTGTGTGAATTATTCAGAAACATTAAAGTCACACGCGTGTTAACAACAGAAGCTCTCAGACATCTTTTATTCAGCTTGCTGGGCGTTCGCCGCAGAGCGTGTTTATTCCAACCCGCTGCACATCTCCTTAGAAGAAAGTAAAATCTTGCCTGAAATCATGGATCAGCATAATTCCCAGTTCTCCCAGTTCTCTCTTAGCGCGTTTCATGTTTCAGCTGGATGTTATTGAAGTTTCATTGTGTAACATAAATAGTGTTCAAGTTCAAGTTCAACTTTATTGTCGTGTGTAGAATACAATGAAAGTCTTGTGCTCTATCCAGTAAAAGTCCATGGCTTACACTCCTAATGCTATACAAGCCAGCTACCTCGGATATGGGGTGAGAGTAACGTGAATAGAGTTATACCGGCTTGGACGTCACCCGGGTCAACAAGGTCCGCATCAGGTGTTGGTGAACCAGGGCAACCTGATGAGAAATGGGCTACTGGAACAAGACATTCATGGACAAGGGCCGAGAAGCTGAATTAATCGAATGCTACTATAACAGCAGACCCCTGGAGGGGCTATGTGAAGTGAATGTGGGAACGGGGACCAGTAGGAGACCTACTTCCACACTGACTCAGAAGCAGCTAGTGGCTCAATGCTCAAATATCGATAGAAGGAGGCTACTGTCACGACTTGAGATGGAGAGGTGCCAACAAGATGACCATACAGCTTCTGGGTGTGAACACAGCCTTATGCAACATCTCAACTGCCACCATAACAGAGACCAATGAGCTTGTATGTGCCACTGCAACCATTATCCCGGAGATGCTTGGGTACAGGATTAAAAACACAGGTCACCAGTAGTACCCTCCATGTATATATATATATTACATGGTGATGCTGGTCACGTGGCTTGGGTCCTGGGCTGTTCCGGTGGCGTCTGGACACTGCTTGGCGTCCTGCGCATCATATTTTTCATGCGTTTTATAAGTCCATTATAATTGTGTTTATCTTTTTTCAGCGTTGTGTTGTGTAAATTGTGTAAACACAATATCATTGCACGTTGTCCGTCTTGGGAGAGAGAGCCTCCCCTGTTGCTCTCCCTGAGCTTTCTTTCTATTTTTTCTCCTGTTAAAGGTTTTTTTTTAGGGAGTTGTTCCTCATCTGATGAGAGGGTCTAAGGACAGGATGTTGTGTTGCTGTTAAATTGACTTGACTTGACTTGAACTCGTGTTAAAATCCTGTCTAACTGAAACCCACTCAGACCTGCAGCATATAACGTGAACCTGCGGCGGGCTGCAGGCCAGTGTCATCAGAGAGTCTGTAGGTGGCGCCAGAGAACGGGACCTTTCACCTCCACGTGCATTTAATACTTCACTGTGTCAACATGTTCCTGTTAATTATTCATCTTCCAGAGCTTTGTGTTTTAGACAACAGCCACAGATATTGGTGCCGTACTTATTTTGGAAACTAATTCCCTGTCGTTTGTGTCGTTAGTAAATGGAGCCGAGGTGAGGGACAAAATCATCAGCCACACTTGTATCAGACGTCATATGTTGGAATAACTTGTATTATCATTGGAATTATTATTATTGTTGTTGTTGTCATTTTTATTATAATTATTTTTATTTTTATTATCAGTTATTTTATCATTATTGTTATTATTTTTATTATTATTTTATTGTTGTTATTTTTATTACCGTTATTATTTGTATTGTTATTTTTATTATCCTTAGTTATTATTTTCATTGTTATCTTTATATCATCTTTATTATTTTCAATGTTATTTTTATTACCGTTATTATTATTTGTATTGTTATTTTTATTATCCTTAGTTATTATTTGTATTGTTATCATTATATCATCATTATTATCTTTGTTATTATTTTCATTGTTATTTTTATTATTATTTTTATTACCGTTATTATTATTTTCATTGTTGTTTTTATTATTATTTTATTGTTATTTTTATTACCGTTATTATTATTTGTATTGTTGTTTTTATTATCCTTAGTTATTATTTTCATTGTTATCTTTATATCATCATTGTTATTATTTTCATTGTTATTTTTATTATTATTTTTATTACCGTTATTATTATTTGTATTGTTGTTTTTATTATCCTTAGTTATTATTTTCATTGTTATCTTTATATCATCATTATTATTTTTATTTTTATTATTATTTTTATTGCCGTTATTATTATTTGTATTGTTATTTTTATTATCCTTAGTTATTATTTTCATTGTTATCGTTATATCATCATTATTATTTTTATTGTTATTTTTATTACCGTTATTATTATTTGTATTGTTATTTTTATTATCCTTAGTTATTATTTTCATTGTTATCTTTATATCATCATTATTATTATTGTTATTATTTTCATTGTTATTTTTATTATTTTTTTTATTACCGTTATTATTATTTGTATTGTTGTTTTTATTATCCTTAGTTATTATTTTCATTGTTATCTTTATATCATCATTATTATTATTGTTATTATTTTCATTGTTATTTTTTTATTACCGTTATTATTATTTGTATTGTTGTTTTTATTATCCTTAGTTATTATTTTCATTGTTATCTTTATATCATCATTATTATTATTGTTATTAATTTCATTGTTGTTATTTTATGATCATCATCATCATCATCATCATCATCATCATTGTTGTTGTTGTTGTTCTAGTGAGGAGACGGGGGGCTGTGACTGGGTCTGGTTTCCATGTCGGGGATCTGACTTGTGTGGAACTCGGTGTTTATAGGCGCGTGTTCGTGCGTGCCTGCGTGCGCGTGTGTCCGTGCGGGTTGACCCTGCCGATAAGCGCGTGCCTGCCTGCGTGCGTGTACGTGGGTTGTGTGTGTGTGTGTGTGTGCGTGTGTGTGTGTGTGTGTGGGGTCCCTGTCCGTGCCTCGTGTCTGTTGATCAGCCGGCCTGCGATCTGCTTTATTTCCAAGATGTTAAGACGTGTTTCCGAGCGTCCGAGCGCCGGAAGTGGAGAAGGTGAGACGGGAAACACGCGCCCGTCTGTTCCTCATTAAGCCGTCTGCGCTTACGTCTGCGTCTATTCTTAACACGGGAAATCACAATTCTCCTGTTTGTGTCGAGTTAAAAGTTCATCTTTTATTGTGTGTTGGACCGCAACGTTGCGGCGTGACACGTTGTGTTGTGACGTGTGGTTATTCTAGTAGAGCCTCGTGTGTTGTGTTTCCACTCGCTGCTCCATGCGCGTTACAGTATGTTTCCCCCGCCCATACGCCGTACAGCCCTCCGGAGCTTCAACTTGAGAGGGGGGGCGGAGAGAGGGAGGGGGAGAGGGAGAGACAGAGGGAGAGGGAGAGAGAAAGAGGGAGAGAGAAGGGGGGAAGAGACAGAGAGACAGAGCGAGAGGGAGAGGGAGAGAGGGGAGGGAGGAGAGAGGGGGGGAGACAGAGAGAGGGAGGGAAAGAGGGAGAGAGAAGGGGGAAGAGACAGAGAGACAGAGGGAGAGGGAGAGAGGGGAGGGAGGAGAGAGAGGGGGGAGGGGGGAGACAGCGAGACAGAGAGAGGGAGGGAAAGAGGGAGAGAGAAGGGGGAAGAGACAGAGCGAGGGGGAGGGAGAGAGAAAGGGAGGGAGGGGGAGAGAGAGGGAGGGAAAGAGGGAGAGAGAAGGGGGAGGGAGAGAGAAAGGGAGGGAGGGGGAGAGAGAGAGGAGGGAAAGAGGGAGAGAGAAGGGGGAAGAGAGAGATAGAGCTAGAGGGAGAGAGGGGAGGGAGGAGAGAGGGGGAGACAGCGAGACAGAGAGAGGGAGGGAAAGGGAGTGAGAAGGGGGAAGAGACAGAGCGAGAGGAGGAGAGAGAGCGGGGGGGAGGGAGAGAAAAAGGGAGGGAGGGGAGAGAGAGAGGAGGGAAAGAGGGAGAGAGAAGGGGGGAAGAGACAAAGATAGGGAGAGAGGGGAGGGAGGGAGGGGGAGAGGGGGGAGACAGAGAGAGGGAGGGAGAGAGGGAGGGAGAAGGGGGAAGAGACAGCGCGAGGGGGAGGGAGAGAAAGGGAGGGAGGGGGAGAGAAGGGGGAAGAGACAGAGAGATAGAGCTAGAGGGAGAGGGAGAGAGGGGAGGGAGGAGAGAGAGGGGGAGAGGGGGGGACAGCGAGACAGAGGGAGGGAAAGAGGGAGTGAGAAGGGGGAAGAGACAGAGTGAGAGGAGGAGAGAAAGGGAGGGAGGGGGAGAGAGGAGGGAAAGAGGGAGAGAGAAGGGGGGAAGAGACAGAGAGACAGAGCGAGAGGGAGAGATGGGAGGGAGGAGAGAGAGGGGGAGAGGGGGAGAGGGAGGGAAAGAGGGAGAGAGAAGGGGGAAGAGACAGAGCGAGAGGAGGAGAGGAGAGGGGAGGGAGGAGACAGAGGGGGACAGGGGGGAGACAGAGACAGAGAGAGGAGGGAAAGGGAGAGAGAAGGGGGGAAGAGACAGAGAGATAGAGGGAGAGAGGGGAGGGAGGAGAGAGACGGAGAGAGGGAGGGAAAGAGAGAGAGAGAAGGGGGAAGAGACAGAGCGAGGGGGAGGGAGAGAGAAAGGGAGGCAGGGGGAGGGAGGGATTCTTAATGGAGGACGGAAAACATTGGAAACCATATCTCACCGATTCCTCCATCCTGGCCCGCTCCCAAAAACATATCAATCCGTCACATTCCCTCAGCACCTGATTGGACGTGCTGACGTATGAGCTGTACTGGCTCCTGATTGGACGTGCCAGCGTGTCAGGTGCACCGGGTCCTGATTGGACGGTCGGAGCTCCGTTTAAATGTCCCGAGCTGCACCGTGAGCGAGAGCGGCGGTGAAAAGCAGCGGCACGAGCTCTATACGCCCGTCACTCTGAAGACTGGCGGGAAAATCTGCCGGATAAAGAGTCCAGAGGTTAGTAATGAAAGTGCTACGTTATGCTGAACTGGTTACATTAATAAAGGATCGAACTAGAGATAGTAGCGAGTTATGTTACACCGAATACAGTGAGCACTACTTATTTAACCGCTTGTGACGCCATAAAGGCGAGGTGTTGCTCTCCATGCCGGGCTTCTGTCTGCAACCCCAAAAGCTTCTTCAATTGTGTTTTTATCGTTTCCTCTCCTTTTTCCTCTCCTTTCCTTCTTATCACCAAGAGGGCTTTAGAGAGGCTGCTGTTCTCCATTAGTATTGGTTTAATACTGTAGAGTTTCCGATGTTAAATGTGCAGTATAAATGTGCAGTATAAATGGATTTATACTGCATTTATACTGCACACTTATACTGAATATTTACACTGAACATTTATGCTGAATATTTATACTGCACACTTATACTGCACATTTATGCTGAACATGCATACTACACACTTATACTGAATATTTATACTGCACATTTATGCTGAACATGTATACTGCACACTTATGCTGAACATGTATACTACACACATACTGAATATTTATACTGCACACTTATGCTGAACATGTATACTACACACTTATACTGAATATTTATACTGCACATTTATGCTGAACATGCATACTACACACTTATACTGAATATTTATACTGCACATTTATGCTGAACATGTATACTGCACACTTATGCTGAACATGTATACTACACACATACTGAATATTTATACTGCACACTTATACTGAATATTTATACTGCACACTTATACTGAATATTTATACTGCACACTTTGGAAGCAGGCTCAGAAACCGCTGTAAAACGTGTTGTTGTTCTGATCCGGAACCTGGTTTTGTTTGGAGCCGGTTGCCGGTGTGTACGGAGCGTGCGCATTGTTTTGACCGTCAGAGAAACATATGGTGTGTTTGCGTGCGTGCGCGCGCATGCATGCACGCACGCACGCGCTGACACCTATGGTGCAGAAAGGGCCATTACATAAGTTGCGGCTGTGCAGAGCAGAGCCAGGGGTCAAACTTGTGTTCTGCAGATAAGGTGCCAGCCTTTGTTTGGAGGATGTCGGGGGTGTGTCGCCGATGAAACCTGGCGAGGTGAAGAAGTTTATGAACCACAATAAAGAAGAAAAATGTAGATTTCAGTTGGGCTGAGAGAGTAAAATACATGAAGGTTTGGACGTCTTATACCGACGTATCGACTCTTTTCACCTGCAAAATTAGAACGACAGAAACACAACACCTCTGTCCTGACAAATAAGGGTTTTAATGTTTACTTACTATATTATGACGTGTTATGACATGACTCACAACGATTGTGACTATCAGTTGTGTAACTCCAGTAGGATTACAGGTGTTTAACTGTGCAGCTACAGTCCTGTGCAAGTCACCGTGCAAACGGGTCTCTGTTGTGGGGACGCGCAAAATGTTTCAGATGTCCCTTTGCTCTCTGCCGCGATCAAACTAAAGGAAACGGTTATAACGCATGTGCATAGAGCGTCGTCCGTCTGGAACGCTGTTGGAGGGACGTCACACGCTAAGCATGACGGGACGGCACCTGCTTCATTATCTAACGCAACACTCCTATGTGGAAACGGGTGGGTTCAAATACTGTCTGTATCTCAATAAGTCAAGCGATGCCTTCTCCTCGGCTGATAGCTGAAGTTAGGACACTCAGTTCACATTCTGCACCGGGACCTCGGAGTAATTCAGGAACGGGTCTGGTATATTTAGATTGGTGTAATAGCTCAGCCATTGCTGCGCTAACATACTGGCACACTGCCTCCGATGTGTTGGAGGGTAGCCAGGGCTATTTGGGGAGCCCACACACACACACACACACACACACAGAAAGGGTAGTCTACATCAGGTGCGAAGGGGGTCGACCCAACTTCCCAGTGTTGGAGAGCGAGAGAGAGTAATGCTGTAATGTCAGGAGAGAGAGAGTAACACTGTGCCAGGAGAGAGAGAGTAACACTGTAATGTCAGGAGAGAGAGAGAGTAATGCTGTAATGTCAGGAGAGAGAGAGTAACACTGTAATGTCAGGAGAGAGAGAGAGTAACACTGTGCCAGGAGAGAGAGAGTAACACTGTGCCAGGAGAGAGAGAGAGTAACACTGTAATGTCAGGAGAGAGAGAGTAACACTGTAATGTCAGGAGAGAGAGAGAGTAATGCTGTAATGTCAGGAGAGAGAGAGTAACACTGTAATGTCAGGAGAGAGAGAGTAACACTGTAATGTCAGGAGAGAGAGAGAGAGAGTAATGCTGTAATGTCAGGTGAGAGAATAATGCTGTAATGTCAGGAAAGAGTAATGCTGTAATGTCAGGAGAGAGAGTAATGCTGTAATGTCAGGAGAGAGAGAGTAATGCTGTAATGTCAGGAGAGAGAATAATGATGTAATGTCAGGAGAGAGAGTAATGCTGTAATGTCAGGACAGAGTAATGCTGTAATGTCAGGACAGAGAATAATGCTGTAATGTCAGGACAGAGAGTAATGCTGTAATGTCAGGACAGAGAGTAATGCTGTAATGTCAGGAGAGAGAGTAATGCTGTAAAGTCAGGACAGAGAGTAATGCTGTAATGTCAGGAGAGAGAGTAATGCTGTAATGTCAGGAGAGAGAATAATGCTGTAATGTCAGGAGAGAGTAATGCTGTAATGTCAGGACAGAGAGTAATGCTGTAATGTCAGGAGAGAGAGTAATGCTGTAATGTCAGGACAGAGAGTAATGCTGTAATGTCAGGAGAGAGTAATGCTGTAATGTCAGGACAGAGTAATGCTGTAATGTCAGGAGAGAGAGTAATGCTGTAATGTCAGGACAGAGAGTAATGCTGTAATGTCAGGAGAGAGAGAGTAATGCTGTAATATCAGGACAGAGAGTAATGCTGTAATGTCAGGACAGAGAATCATGCTGTAATGTCAGGAC
>JAJHIY020000278.1:95000-97500 GCA_022114975.2 Lampris megalopsis
GTTCACATGAACACACTACCAGTTCACATTAAAACACTACCAGTTCACATGAACACATTGTCTTTGTTGTCACCAGTGAAGTTGCTCTTGTGACGCTGCAAACTGAAACAATGTATCACTGATGTAAACGCTACATACCTGCAGCTCCCATGTGCAGGACTGTATCTCGGGCCACAGATCACACAGGGTTTTTAAGAGTCAGCGCTGGATAGTCGTCACTCTTCCTTGCTGTTAAAGCGTTGTGTTGACGTGTGTGTGTGTGTGTGTGTGTGTGTGTGTGTGTGTGTGTGTCTGTCAGGCGTTGCAGTACGGCTCGGAGGACAACGCTTCCGCCATCGTGGTCCCGCTAGGAGCCTGGGGGAAACAGACGAGCCCCGTCCCCCTTTACAGCGTGAGCCGCAACTTCGCTTCAACGGGGAGATGGGCTTGAAGGACACACACACACACACACACACACGCACACACGCACGCACAAACATTTTTACAATGATTTTCAGAAGTTGGAGCCCTCCGCAGTCGTTGTGTAACCTCTCGGGTGTCCGAGAGACACCCTGGAGGACAACGCAGGACGCAGTGACTTGCTAGTTTCTTTACGCTGATGAGCCAAAACATTACGACCCCCTCACAGGCGACCCGTATAACGCTGATCCTCTCCAGACACGAGCACGTGTCAAGGTGTGGGTAGACTAGATGGTGAGCAAAGCATCAGTTCAGGTAGTCACCGTGTTGCATGCAGGAGGGAAGACCCGAGCCACTTTGACAAGGGCCACATGGTTCTAGCCGGACGACCGGGTCAGAGCCTGTCTGAAACGGCAAGGCCTGGGGAGTGCTGCTGGTCAGCAGTGACGAGTACCTCCCGCCTGACATCCAAGGAGGGACGAACCACGAGCTGGCGACAGGGTGGCGAGCGCCTGAGGCTCGTTGGTGCATGAGGGCAGCGGAACAAGGGGGCCTGGTCCGATGGGTCCCGTTTTCTTTTAGATCTTGGGGTTGTTGTGTACAAGTGATGGCAACAGGACGCACTGTGAGAAGAGGACAAGCCAGCGGGGGGCAGTGTGATGCTCTGGGCAGCGCTCTGCTGGGAAACCCTGGCTCCGGCCATTCATGCGGACATCCATGTGACGCGTGCCATCTTTGCAGACCAGGTACAGCACTTCATGGCCAGCGGTCTTCCCTGATGGCAGTGGCGTCCTTCAGCAGGATGACGCTCCCTGCCACACCGCACACGTTGTTCAGGAGGGGTTTGAGGAACGCGATGAGGTGTTAAAAGCGTCGCCGTGGCCTTCAAATTCTCAAGATCTCAATCCCATTGAGCGTCTGTGGGACGTGCTGGACTGACGAGTCGGTTCCACAGCAGCTCCACCTCACAACTTACAGGACTTAAAGGAGCCGCTGGTGACATTTTGGTGCCGGATACCGCAGGACACCTTCAGAGGTCTTGTGGAGGCCACGCCTCAGCACGCCGGTGGGGTTTAGGCGACACAGGGAGGACCGACCAACAGCACGTTATGTTGGTGGTCGTAATGTTTTGGCTCATCTGTGTATAGCTATAGTTACCTGCCTCAGCTACAGCCAGGATAATGTATATGTGTATCATGTTAATATCATGTCACTATCATGTCACTATCATGTCACTGTCATGTCCCTGTCATGTACATACAGAGGGTATTTGTGTGGAATACCCGAGACATGCATTGAGTTTGCATTTAAGTCTATCACTTGTTAAACTGCAGTATGTGAGCGAGTGTGTGTGAGCAAGTGAGTGAGTGTGTGTGTGTGTGTGTGTGTGTTTGGAGTGTAACACAGTAACACACCATGGTGATGTTATTGGTATTATATAGATTCGTTGAAAGAGATGGATGCTTTTATAATGTGAAGTAAAAATCAGTGTAACCGTGTAACCCAGGAACACAGTTGAGTTAATCCCTGTGAATGTTAATATTTTTGTATATACATGCAACTGCTGTATACTGGTTACAAATTATTGTTGTCTTTGTTATAATTATAACATAAGTATATGATATAGCATATAATTATATAATAGATACATAGAATGCATTTTAGTATATTATACATGATATATATAAATATTTATATATATAAAATGTATATTTATATATAGATTATGTATATTTATATATAATATATTATGTATAAAATATAATAGGTATATTTAGATATAACATATCTATATATTATATATATATATTATAAAAATATATGAAATATGTATATTTTAGTATATAATATATATGATATATGAGCATAAGTTAGAAAGTATTCAGCCTTAACAAAACTTCTTTATAGCTGTGACATACCTGTTGTTCATACATAATTACCTCCCGTATTTTATTTATTATTCCAGTTATTTCTGTTTTTGTTTTCTTTGTGAGTGATTTTGTGTGTAAGTACTAGAAGCTGCTACAAACCAGTCACCTTTGTCGTATGCTTGAGCACACTGGGCCAATAAAGTTGATTCTGATTCTGATTTTGTCAGTAA
>JAJHIY020000278.1:105000-223700 GCA_022114975.2 Lampris megalopsis
TTATATAGCATGTACATTCATTTCACATTACTGAGTTTTATATAGCATGTACATTCATTTCACAGTACTGTGTTTTATATAGCATGTACATTCATTTCACAGTACTGAGTTTTATATAGCATGTACATTCATTTCACAGTACTGTGTTTTATATAGCATGTACATTCATTTCACAGTACTGTGTTTTATATAGCATGTACATTCATTTCACAGTACTGTGTTTTATATAGCCTGTACATTCATTTCACAGTACTGTGTTTTATATAGCAAGTACATTCATTTCACAGTACTGTGTTTTATATAGCATGTACATTCATTTCACAGTACTGTGTTGTATATAGCATGTACATTTATTTCACAGTACTGTGTTTTATATAGCATGTACATTCATTTCACAGTACTGTGTTTTATATAGCATGTACATTCATTTCAGAGTACTGTGTTTTATATAGCCTGTACATTCATTTCACAGTACTGAGTTTTATATAGCCTGTACATTCATTTCACAGTACTGTGTTTTATATAGCCTGTACATTCATTTCACAGTACTGAGTTTTATATAGCATGTACATTCATTTCACAGTATTGTGTTTTATATAGCCTGTACATTCATTTCACAGTACTGTGTTTTATATAGCCTGTACATTCATTTCACAGTACTGTGTTTTATATAGCATGTACATTCATTTCACAGTACTGTGTTTTATATAGCATGTACATTCATTTCACAGTACTGAGTTTTATATAGCAAGTACATTCATTTCACAGTACTGTGTTTTATATAGCATGTACATTCATTTCACAGTACTGTGTTGTATATAGCATGTACATTCATTTCACAGTACTGAGTTTTATATAGCCTGTACATTCATTTCACAGTACTGTGTTTTATATAGCATGTACATTCATTTCACAGTACTGAGTTTTATATAGCCTGTACATTCATTTCACAGTACTGTGTTTTATATAGCATGTACATTCATTTCACAGTACTGTGTTTTATATAGCCTGTACATTCATTTCACAGTACTGTGTTGTATACAGCATGTACATTCATTTCACAGTACTGAGTTTTATATAGCATGTACATTCATTTCACAGTACTGAGTTTTATATAGGATGTACATTCGTTTCACAGTACTGAGTTTTATATAGCATGTACATTCGTTTCAGAGTACTGAGTTTTATATAGCCTGTACATTCATTTCACAGTACTGTGTTGTATATAGCATGTACATTCATTTCACAGTACTGTGTTTTATATAGCCTGTACATTCATTTCACAGTACTGTGTTTTATATAGCATGTACATTCATTTCACAGTACTGTGTTTTATATAGCATGTACATTCATTTCACAGTACTGTGTTTTATATAGCATGTACATTCATTTCACAGTACTGTGTTTTATATAGCATGTACATTCATTTCACAGTACTGTGTTTTATATAGCAAGTACATTCATTTCACAGTACTGTGTTTTATATAGCATGTACATTCATTTCACAGTACTGTGTTGTATATAGCATGTACATTTATTTCACAGTACTGTGTTTTATATAGCATGTACATTCATTTCACAGTACTGTGTTTTATATAGCATGTACATTCATTTCACAGTACTGTGTTTTATATAGCCTGTACATTCATTTCACAGTACTGTGTTTTATATAGCCTGTACATTCATTTCACAGTACTGTGTTTTATATAGCCTGTACATTCATTTCACAGTACTGTGTTTTATATAGCATGTACATTCATTTCACAGTACTGTGTTTTATATAGCCTGTACATTCATTTCACAGTATTGTGTTTTATATAGCCTGTACATTCATTTCACAGTACTGTGTTTTATATAGCATGTACATTCATTTCACAGTACTGTGTTTTATATAGCCTGTACATTCATTTCACAGTACTGTGTTTTATATAGCATGTACATTCATTTCACAGTACTGTGTTTTATATAGCATGTACATTCATTTCACAGTACTGTGTTTTATATAGCATGTACATTCATTTCACAGTACTGTGTTTTATATAGCATGTACATTCATTTCACAGTACTGAGTTTTATATAGCCTGTACATTCATTTCACAGTACTGAGTTTTATATAGCATGTACATTCATTTCACAGTACTGAGTTTTATATAGCATGTACATTCATTTCACAGTACTGAGTTTTATATAGCATGTACATTCATTTCACAGTACTGAGTTTTATATAGCATGTACATTCATTTCACAGTACTGAGTTTTATATAGCATGTACATTCATTTCACAGTATTGTGTTTTATATAGCCTGTACATTCATTTCACAGTACTGTGTTTTATATAGCCTGTACATTCATTTCACAGTACTGTGTTTTATATAGCATGTACATTCATTTCACAGTACTGTGTTTTATATAGCATGTACATTCATTTCACAGTACTGAGTTTTATATAGCATGTACATTCATTTCACAGTACTGTGTTTTATATAGCATGTACATTCATTTCACAGTACTGAGTTTTATATAGCCTGTACATTCATTTCACAGTACTGTGTTGTATATAGCATGTACATTCATTTCACAGTACTGTGTTGTATATAGCCTGTACATTCATTTCACATTACTGAGTTTTATATAGCATGTACATTCATTTCACAGTACTGTGTTTTATATAGCATGTACATTCATTTCACAGTACTGAGTTTTATATAGCATGTACATTCATTTCACAGTACTGTGTTGTATATAGCATGTACATTCATTTCACAGTACTGTGTTGTATATAGCCTGTACATTCATTTCACAGTACTGTGTTGTATATAGCCTGTACATTCATTTCACAGTACTGTGTTTTATATAGCATGTACATTCATTTCACAGTACTGATTTTTATATAGCATGTACATTCATTTCACAGTACTGAGTTTTATATAGCATGTACATTCATTTTACAGTACTGAGTTTTATATAGCATGTACATTCATTTCACAGTACTGAGTTTTATATAGCATGTACATTCATTTCACAGTACTGTGTTTTATATAGCATGTACATTCATTTCACAGTACTGAGTTTTATATAGCATGTACATTCATTTCACAGTACTGAGTTTTATATAGCATGTACATTCATTTCACAGTACTGTGTTGTATATAGCATGTACATTCATTTCACAGTACTGAGTTTTATATAGCATGTACATTCATTTCACAGTACTGAGTTTTATATAGCATGTACATTCATTTCACAGTACTGAGTTTTATATAGCATGTACATTCATTTCACAGTACTGAGTTTTATACAGCATTTACATTCATTTCACAGTACTGTGTTTTATATAGCATGTACATTCATTTCACAGTACTGAGTTTTATATAGCATGTACATTCATTTCACAGTACTGTGTTGTATATAGCATGTACATTCATTTCACAGTACTGTGTTGTATATAGCCTGTACATTCATTTCACATTACTGAGTTTTATATAGCATGTACATTCATTTCACAGTACTGTGTTTTATATAGCATGTACATTCATTTCACAGTACTGAGTTTTATATAGCATGTACATTCATTTCACAGTACTGAGTTTTATATAGCATGTACATTCATTTCACATTACTGAGTTTTATATAGCATGTACATTCATTTCACAGTACTGTGTTTTATATAGCATGTACATTCATTTCACAGTACTGAGTTTTATATAGCATGTACATTCATTTCACAGTACTGTGTTTTATATAGCATGTACATTCATTTCACAGTACTGTGTTTTATATAGCATGTACATTCATTTCACAGTACTGTGTTTTATATAGCATGTACATTCATTTCACAGTACTGTGTTTTATATAGCCTGTACATTCATTTCACAGTACTGTGTTTTATATAGCATGTACATTCATTTCACAGTACTGTGTTTTATATAGCCTGTACATTCATTTCACAGTACTGTGTTTTATATAGCCTGTACATTCATTTCACAGTACTGTGTTTTATATAGCCTGTACATTCATTTCACAGTACTGTGTTTTATATAGCATGTACATTCATTTCACAGTACTGTGTTTTATATAGCCTGTACATTCATTTCACAGTATTGTGTTTTATATAGCCTGTACATTCATTTCACAGTACTGTGTTTTATATAGCATGTACATTCATTTCACAGTACTGTGTTTTATATAGCATGTACATTCATTTCACAGTACTGTGTTTTATATAGCATGTACATTCATTTCACAGTACTGTGTTTTATATAGCAAGTACATTCATTTCACAGTACTGTGTTTTATATAGCATGTACATTCATTTCACAGTACTGTGTTGTATATAGCATGTACATTCATTTCACAGTACTGAGTTTTATATAGCCTGTACATTCATTTCACAGTACTGAGTTTTATATAGCATGTACATTCATTTCACAGTACTGAGTTTTATATAGCATGTACATTCCTTTCACAGTACTGTGTTTTATATAGCATGTACATTCGTTTCACAGTACTGTGTTTTATATAGCATGTACATTCGTTTCACAGTACTGTGTTGTATACAGCATGTACATTCATTTCACAGTACTGAGTTTTATACAGCATGTACATTCGTTTCACAGTACTGAGTTTTATATAGGATGTACATTCGTTTCACAGTACTGAGTTTTATATAGCATGTACATTCGTTTCACAGTACTGAGTTTTATATAGCCTGTACATTCATTTCACAGTACTGTGTTGTATATAGCATGTACATTCATTTCACAGTACTGTGTTTTATATAGCATGTACATTCATTTCACAGTACTGAGTTTTATATAGCATGTACATTCATTTCACAGTACTGAGTTTTATATAGCATGTACATTCATTTCACAGTACTGTGTTTTATATAGCATGTACATTCATTTCACAGTACTGAGTTTTATATAGCATGTACATTCATTTCACAGTACTGAGTTTTATATAGCATGTACATTCATTTCACAGTACTGTGTTGTATATAGCATGTACATTCATTTCACAGTACTGAGTTTTATATAGCATGTACATTCATTTCACAGTACTGAGTTTTATATAGCATGTACATTCATTTCACAGTACTGTGTTTTATATAGCATGTACATTCATTTCACAGTACTGAGTTTTATATAGCCTGTACATTCATTTCACAGTACTGTGTTGTATATAGCATGTACATTCATTTCACAGTACTGTGTTGTATATAGCCTGTACATTCATTTCACATTACTGAGTTTTATATAGCATGTACATTCATTTCACAGTACTGTGTTTTATATAGCATGTACATTCATTTCACAGTACTGAGTTTTATATAGCATGTACATTCATTTCACAGTACTGTGTTGTATATAGCATGTACATTCATTTCACAGTACTGTGTTGTATATAGCCTGTACATTCATTTCACAGTACTGTGTTGTATATAGCCTGTACATTCATTTCACAGTACTGTGTTTTATATAGCATGTACATTCATTTCACAGTACTGATTTTTATATAGCATGTACATTCATTTCACAGTACTGAGTTTTATATAGCATGTACATTCATTTTACAGTACTGAGTTTTATATAGCATGTACATTCATTTCACAGTACTGAGTTTTATATAGCATGTACATTCATTTCACAGTACTGTGTTTTATATAGCATGTACATTCATTTCACAGTACTGAGTTTTATATAGCATGTACATTCATTTCACAGTACTGAGTTTTATATAGCATGTACATTCATTTCACAGTACTGTGTTGTATATAGCATGTACATTCATTTCACAGTACTGAGTTTTATATAGCATGTACATTCATTTCACAGTACTGAGTTTTATATAGCATGTACATTCATTTCACAGTACTGAGTTTTATATAGCAAGTACATTCATTTCACAGTACTGAGTTTTATACAGCATTTACATTCATTTCACAGTACTGTGTTTTATATAGCATGTACATTCATTTCACAGTACTGAGTTTTATATAGCATGTACATTCATTTCACAGTACTGTGTTGTATATAGCATGTACATTCATTTCACAGTACTGTGTTGTATATAGCCTGTACATTCATTTCACATTACTGAGTTTTATATAGCATGTACATTCATTTCACAGTACTGTGTTTTATATAGCATGTACATTCATTTCACAGTACTGAGTTTTATATAGCATGTACATTCATTTCACAGTACTGAGTTTTATATAGCATGTACATTCATTTCACATTACTGAGTTTTATATAGCATGTACATTCATTTCACAGTACTGTGTTTTATATAGCATGTACATTCATTTCACAGTACTGAGTTTTATATAGCATGTACATTCATTTCACAGTACTGTGTTTTATATAGCATGTACATTCATTTCACAGTACTGTGTTTTATATAGCATGTACATTCATTTCACAGTACTGTGTTTTATATAGCATGTACATTCATTTCACAGTACTGTGTTTTATATAGCAAGTACATTCATTTCACAGTACTGTGTTTTATATAGCATGTACATTCATTTCACAGTACTGTGTTGTATATAGCATGTACATTTATTTCACAGTACTGTGTTTTATATAGCATGTACATTCATTTCACAGTACTGTGTTTTATATAGCATGTACATTCATTTCAGAGTACTGTGTTTTATATAGCCTGTACATTCATTTCACAGTACTGAGTTTTATATAGCCTGTACATTCATTTCACAGTACTGTGTTTTATATAGCCTGTACATTCATTTCACAGTACTGAGTTTTATATAGCATGTACATTCATTTCACAGTATTGTGTTTTATATAGCCTGTACATTCATTTCACAGTACTGTGTTTTATATAGCCTGTACATTCATTTCACAGTACTGTGTTTTATATAGCATGTACATTCATTTCACAGTACTGTGTTTTATATAGCATGTACATTCATTTCACAGTACTGAGTTTTATATAGCAAGTACATTCATTTCACAGTACTGTGTTTTATATAGCATGTACATTCATTTCACAGTACTGTGTTGTATATAGCATGTACATTCATTTCACAGTACTGTGTTTTATATAGCATGTACATTCATTTCACAGTACTGAGTTTTGTATAGCATGTACATTCATTTCACAGTACTGAGTTTTATATAGCATGTACATTCATTTCACAGTACTGTGTTGTATATAGCATGTACATTCATTTCACAGTACTGAGTTTTATATAGCATGTACATTCATTTCACATTACTGTGTTTTATATAGCATGTACATTCATTTCACAGTACTGAGTTTTATATAGCATGTACATTCATTTCACAGTACTGTGTTTTATATAGCATGTACATTCATTTCACAGTACTGTGTTTTATATAGCATGTACATTCATTTCACATTACTGAGTTTTATATAGCATGTACATTCATTTCACAGTACTGTGTTTTATATAGCATGTACATTCATTTCACAGTACTGAGTTTTATATAGCATGTACATTCATTTCACAGTACTGTGTTTTATATAGCATGTACATTCATTTCACAGTACTGTGTTTTATATAGCATGTACATTCATTTCACAGTACTGTGTTTTATATAGCATGTACATTCATTTCACAGTACTGTGTTTTATATAGCAAGTACATTCATTTCACAGTACTGTGTTTTATATAGCATGTACATTCATTTCACAGTACTGTGTTGTATATAGCATGTACATTTATTTCACAGTACTGTGTTTTATATAGCATGTACATTCATTTCACAGTACTGTGTTTTATATAGCATGTACATTCATTTCAGAGTACTGTGTTTTATATAGCCTGTACATTCATTTCACAGTACTGAGTTTTATATAGCCTGTACATTCATTTCACAGTACTGTGTTTTATATAGCCTGTACATTCATTTCACAGTACTGAGTTTTATATAGCATGTACATTCATTTCACAGTATTGTGTTTTATATAGCCTGTACATTCATTTCACAGTACTGTGTTTTATATAGCCTGTACATTCATTTCACAGTACTGTGTTTTATATAGCATGTACATTCATTTCACAGTACTGTGTTTTATATAGCATGTACATTCATTTCACAGTACTGAGTTTTATATAGCAAGTACATTCATTTCACAGTACTGTGTTTTATATAGCATGTACATTCATTTCACAGTACTGTGTTGTATATAGCATGTACATTCATTTCACAGTACTGAGTTTTATATAGCCTGTACATTCATTTCACAGTACTGTGTTTTATATAGCATGTACATTCATTTCACAGTACTGAGTTTTATATAGCCTGTACATTCATTTCACAGTACTGTGTTTTATATAGCATGTACATTCATTTCACAGTACTGTGTTTTATATAGCCTGTACATTCATTTCACAGTACTGTGTTGTATACAGCATGTACATTCATTTCACAGTACTGAGTTTTATATAGCATGTACATTCGTTTCACAGTACTGAGTTTTATATAGGATGTACATTCGTTTCACAGTACTGAGTTTTATATAGGATGTACATTCGTTTCACAGTACTGAGTTTTATATAGCATGTACATTCGTTTCACAGTACTGAGTTTTATATAGCCTGTACATTCATTTCACAGTACTGTGTTGTATATAGCATGTACATTCATTTCACAGTACTGTGTTTTGTATAGCATGTACATTCATTTCACAGTACTGAGTTTTGTATAGCATGTACATTCATTTCACAGTACTGAGTTTTATATAGCATGTACATTCATTTCACAGTACTGTGTTGTATATAGCATGTACATTCATTTCACAGTACTGAGTTTTATATAGCATGTACATTCATTTCACATTACTGTGTTTTATATAGCATGTACATTCATTTCACAGTACTGAGTTTTATATAGCATGTACATTCATTTCACAGTACTGTGTTTTATATAGCATGTACATTCATTTCACAGTACTGTGTTTTATATAGCATGTACATTCATTTCACATTACTGAGTTTTATATAGCATGTACATTCATTTCACAGTACTGTGTTTTATATAGCATGTACATTCATTTCACAGTACTGTGTTTTATATAGCATGTACATTCATTTCACAGTACTGTGTTTTATATAGCAAGTACATTCATTTCACAGTACTGTGTTTTATATAGCATGTACATTCATTTCACAGTACTGTGTTGTATATAGCATGTACATTTATTTCACAGTACTGTGTTTTATATAGCATGTACATTCATTTCACAGTACTGTGTTTTATATAGCATGTACATTCATTTCAGAGTACTGTGTTTTATATAGCCTGTACATTCATTTCACAGTACTGAGTTTTATATAGCCTGTACATTCATTTCACAGTACTGTGTTTTATATAGCCTGTACATTCATTTCACAGTACTGAGTTTTATATAGCATGTACATTCATTTCACAGTATTGTGTTTTATATAGCCTGTACATTCATTTCACAGTACTGTGTTTTATATAGCCTGTACATTCATTTCACAGTACTGAGTTTTATATAGCATGTACATTCATTTCACAGTACTGTGTTTTATATAGCATGTACATTCATTTCACAGTACTGAGTTTTATATAGCAAGTACATTCATTTCACAGTACTGTGTTTTATATAGCATGTACATTCATTTCACAGTACTGTGTTGTATATAGCATGTACATTCATTTCACAGTACTGTGTTTTGTATAGCATGTACATTCATTTCACAGTACTGAGTTTTGTATAGCATGTACATTCATTTCACAGTACTGAGTTTTATATAGCATGTACATTCATTTCACAGTACTGTGTTGTATATAGCATGTACATTCATTTCACAGTACTGAGTTTTATATAGCATGTACATTCATTTCACATTACTGTGTTTTATATAGCATGTACATTCATTTCACAGTACTGAGTTTTATATAGCATGTACATTCATTTCACAGTACTGTGTTTTATATAGCATGTACATTCATTTCACAGTACTGTGTTTTATATAGCATGTACATTCATTTCACATTACTGAGTTTTATATAGCATGTACATTCATTTCACAGTACTGTGTTTTATATAGCATGTACATTCATTTCACAGTACTGTGTTTTATATAGCATGTACATTCATTTCACAGTACTGTGTTTTATATAGCATGTACATTCATTTCACAGTACTGTGTTTTATATAGCATGTACATTCATTTCACAGTACTGTGTTTTATATAGCAAGTACATTCATTTCACAGTACTGTGTTTTATATAGCATGTACATTCATTTCACAGTACTGTGTTGTATATAGCATGTACATTTATTTCACAGTACTGTGTTTTATATAGCATGTACATTCATTTCACAGTACTGTGTTTTATATAGCATGTACATTCATTTCAGAGTACTGTGTTTTATATAGCCTGTACATTCATTTCACAGTACTGAGTTTTATATAGCCTGTACATTCATTTCACAGTACTGTGTTTTATATAGCCTGTACATTCATTTCACAGTACTGAGTTTTATATAGCATGTACATTCATTTCACAGTATTGTGTTTTATATAGCCTGTACATTCATTTCACAGTACTGTGTTTTATATAGCCTGTACATTCATTTCACAGTACTGTGTTTTATATAGCATGTACATTCATTTCACAGTACTGTGTTTTATATAGCATGTACATTCATTTCACAGTACTGAGTTTTATATAGCAAGTACATTCATTTCACAGTACTGTGTTTTATATAGCATGTACATTCATTTCACAGTACTGTGTTGTATATAGCATGTACATTCATTTCACAGTACTGAGTTTTATATAGCCTGTACATTCATTTCACAGTACTGTGTTTTATATAGCATGTACATTCATTTCACAGTACTGAGTTTTATATAGCCTGTACATTCATTTCACAGTACTGTGTTTTATATAGCATGTACATTCATTTCACAGTACTGTGTTTTATATAGCCTGTACATTCATTTCACAGTACTGTGTTGTATACAGCATGTACTTTCATTTCACAGTACTGAGTTTTATATAGCATGTACATTCGTTTCACAGTACTGAGTTTTATATAGGATGTACATTCGTTTCACAGTACTGAGTTTTATATAGGATGTACATTCGTTTCACAGTACTGAGTTTTATATAGCATGTACATTCGTTTCACAGTACTGAGTTTTATATAGCCTGTACATTCATTTCACAGTACTGTGTTGTGTATAGCATGTACATTCATTTCACAGTACTGTGTTTTGTATAGCATGTACATTCATTTCACAGTACTGAGTTTTATATAGCATGTACATTCATTTCACAGTACTGAGTTTTATATAGCATGTACATTCATTTCACAGTACTGTGTTGTATATAGCATGTACATTCATTTCACAGTACTGAGTTTTATATAGCATGTACATTCATTTCACATTACTGTGTTTTATATAGCATGTACATTCATTTCACAGTACTGAGTTTTATATAGCATGTACATTCATTTCACAGTACTGTGTTTTATATAGCATGTACATTCATTTCACAGTACTGTGTTTTATATAGCATGTACATTCATTTCACATTACTGAGTTTTATATAGCATGTACATTCATTTCACAGTACTGTGTTTTATATAGCATGTACATTCATTTCACAGTACTGAGTTTTATATAGCATGTACATTCATTTCACAGTACTGTGTTTTATATAGCATGTACATTCATTTCACAGTACTGTGTTTTATATAGCATGTACATTCATTTCACAGTACTGTGTTTTATATAGCATGTACATTCATTTCACAGTACTGTGTTTTATATAGCAAGTACATTCATTTCACAGTACTGTGTTTTATATAGCATGTACATTCATTTCACAGTACTGTGTTGTATATAGCATGTACATTTATTTCACAGTACTGTGTTTTATATAGCATGTACATTCATTTCACAGTACTGTGTTTTATATAGCATGTACATTCATTTCACAGTACTGTGTTTTATATAGCCTGTACATTCATTTCACAGTACTGAGTTTTATATAGCAATTACATTCATTTCACAGTATTGTGTTTTATATAGCCTGTACATTCATTTCACAGTACTGTGTTTTATATAGCATGTACATTCATTTCACAGTACTGAGTTTTATATAGCCTGTACATTCATTTCACAGTACTGTGTTTTATATAGCATGTACATTCATTTCACAGTACTGAGTTTTATATAGCCTGTACATTCATTTCACAGTACTGTGTTTTATATAGCATGTACATTCATTTCACAGTACTGTGTTTTATATAGCATGTACATTCATTTCACAGTACTGTGTTGTATACAGCATGTACATTCGTTTCACAGTACTGAGTTTTATACAGCATGTACATTCGTTTCACAGTACTGAGTTTTATATAGGATGTACATTCGTTTCACAGTACTGAGTTTTATATAGCATGTACATTCGTTTCACAGTACTGAGTTTTATATAGCCTGTACATTCATTTCACAGTACTGTGTTGTATATAGCATGTACATTCATTTCACAGTACTGTGTTTTATATAGCATGTACATTCATTTCACAGTACTGAGTTTTATATAGCATGTACATTCATTTCACAGTACTGAGTTTTATATAGCATGTACATTCATTTCACAGTACTGTGTTTTATATAGCATGTACATTCATTTCACAGTACTGAGTTTTATATAGCATGTACATTCATTTCACAGTACTGAGTTTTATATAGCATGTACATTCATTTCACAGTACTGTGTTGTATATAGCATGTACATTCATTTCACAGTACTGAGTTTTATATAGCATGTACATTCATTTCACAGTACTGAGTTTTATATAGCATGTACATTCATTTCACAGTACTGTGTTTTATATAGCATGTACATTCATTTCACAGTACTGAGTTTTATATAGCCTGTACATTCATTTCACAGTACTGTGTTGTATATAGCATGTACATTCATTTCACAGTACTGTGTTGTATATAGCCTGTACATTCATTTCACATTACTGAGTTTTATATAGCATGTACATTCATTTCACAGTACTGTGTTTTATATAGCATGTACATTCATTTCACAGTACTGAGTTTTATATAGCATGTACATTCATTTCACAGTACTGTGTTGTATATAGCATGTACATTCATTTCACAGTACTGTGTTGTATATAGCCTGTACATTCATTTCACAGTACTGTGTTGTATATAGCCTGTACATTCATTTCACAGTACTGTGTTTTATATAGCATGTACATTCATTTCACAGTACTGATTTTTATATAGCATGTACATTCATTTCACAGTACTGAGTTTTATATAGCATGTACATTCATTTTACAGTACTGAGTTTTATATAGCATGTACATTCATTTCACAGTACTGAGTTTTATATAGCATGTACATTCATTTCACAGTACTGTGTTTTATATAGCATGTACATTCATTTCACAGTACTGAGTTTTATATAGCATGTACATTCATTTCACAGTACTGAGTTTTATATAGCATGTACATTCATTTCACAGTACTGTGTTGTATATAGCATGTACATTCATTTCACAGTACTGAGTTTTATATAGCATGTACATTCATTTCACAGTACTGAGTTTTATATAGCATGTACATTCATTTCACAGTACTGAGTTTTATATAGCATGTACATTCATTTCACAGTACTGAGTTTTATACAGCATTTACATTCATTTCACAGTACTGTGTTTTATATAGCATGTACATTCATTTCACAGTACTGAGTTTTATATAGCATGTACATTCATTTCACAGTACTGTGTTGTATATAGCATGTACATTCATTTCACAGTACTGTGTTGTATATAGCCTGTACATTCATTTCACATTACTGAGTTTTATATAGCATGTACATTCATTTCACAGTACTGTGTTTTATATAGCATGTACATTCATTTCACAGTACTGAGTTTTATATAGCATGTACATTCATTTCACAGTACTGAGTTTTATATAGCATGTACATTCATTTCACAGTACTGTGTTTTATATAGCATGTACATTCATTTCACAGTACTGAGTTTTATATAGCATGTACATTCATTTCACAGTACTGAGTTTTATATAGCATGTACATTCATTTCACAGTACTGTGTTGTATATAGCATGTACATTCATTTCACAGTACTGAGTTTTATATAGCATGTACATTCATTTCACAGTACTGAGTTTTATATAGCATGTACATTCATTTCACAGTACTGTGTTTTATATAGCATGTACATTCATTTCACAGTACTGAGTTTTATATAGCATGTACATTCATTTCACAGTACTGTGTTGTATATAGCATGTACATTCATTTCACAGTACTGTGTTGTATATAGCCTGTACATTCATTTCACATTACTGAGTTTTATATAGCATGTACATTCATTTCACAGTACTGTGTTTTATATAGCATGTACATTCATTTCACAGTACTGAGTTTTATATAGCATGTACATTCATTTCACAGTACTGTGTTGTATATAGCATGTACATTCATTTAACAGTACTGTGTTGTATATAGCCTGTACATTCATTTCACAGTACTGTGTTGTATATAGCCTGTACATTCATTTCACAGTACTGTGTTTTATATAGCATGTACATTCATTTCACAGTACTGATTTTTATATAGCATGTACATTCATTTCACAGTACTGAGTTTTATATAGCATGTACATTCATTTCACAGTACTGTGTTTTATATAGCATGTACATTCATTTCACAGTACTGAGTTTTATATAGCATGTACATTCATTTCACAGTACTGAGTTTTATATAGCATGTACATTCATTTCACAGTACTGTGTTGTATATAGCATGTACATTCATTTCACAGTACTGAGTTTTATATAGCATGTACATTCATTTCACAGTACTGTGTTTTATATAGCATGTACATTCATTTCACAGTACTGAGTTTTATATAGCATGTACATTCATTTCACAGTACTGTGTTGTATATAGCATGTACATTCATTTCACAGTACTGTGTTGTATATAGCCTGTACATTCATTTCACATTACTGAGTTTTATATAGCATGTACATTCATTTCACAGTACTGTGTTTTATATAGCATGTACATTCATTTCACAGTACTGAGTTTTATATAGCATGTACATTGATTTCACAGTACTGTGTTGTATATAGCATGTACATTCATTTCACAGTACTGTGTTGTATATAGCCTGTACATTCATTTCACAGTACTGTGTTGTATATAGCCTGTACATTCATTTCACAGTACTGTGTTTTATATAGCATGTACATTCATTTCACAGTACTGTGTTTTATATAGCATGTACATTCATTTCACAGTACTGAGTTTTATATAGCATGTACATTCATTTCACAGTACTGTGTTGTATATAGCCTGTACATTCATTTCACAGTACTGTGTTGTATATAGCCTGTACATTCATTTCACAGTACTGTGTTGTATATAGCATGTACATTCATTTCACAGTACTGTGTTTTATATAGCATGTACATTCATTTCACAGTACTGAGTTTTATATAGCATGTACATTCATTTCACAGTACTGAGTTTTATATAGCATGTACATTCATTTCACAGTACTGTGTTGTATATAGCATGTACATTCATTTCACAGTACTGAGTTTTATATAGCATGTACATTCATTTCACAGTACTGAGTTTTATATAGCATGTACATTCATTTCACAGTACTGTGTTTTATATAGCATGTACATTCATTTCACAGTACTGAGTTTTATATAGCCTGTACATTCATTTCACATTACTGAGTTTTATATAGCATGTACATTCATTTCACAGTACTGTGTTTTATATAGCATGTACATTCATTTCACAGTACTGAGTTTTATATAGCATGTACATTCATTTCACAGTACTGTGTTGTATATAGCATGTACATTCATTTCACAGTACTGTGTTGTATATAGCCTGTACATTCATTTCACATTACTGAGTTTTATATAGCATGTACATTCATTTCACAGTACTGTGTTTTATATAGCATGTACATTCATTTCACAGTACTGAGTTTTATATAGCATGTACATTCATTTCACAGTACTGTGTTGTATATAGCCTGTACATTCATTTCACAGTACTGTGTTGTATATAGCCTGTACATTCATTTCACAGTACTGTGTTTTATATAGCATGTACATTCATTTCACAGTACTGTGTTTTATATAGCATGTACATTCATTTCACAGTACTGAGTTTTATATAGCATGTACATTCATTTCACAGTACTGTGTTGTATATAGCCTGTACATTCATTTCACAGTACTGTGTTGTATATAGCCTGTACATTCATTTCACAGTACTGTGTTGTATATAGCATGTACATTCATTTCACAGTACTGAGTTTTATATAGCATGTACATTCATTTCACTGTACTGTGTTGTATATAGCCTGTACATTCATTTCACAGTACTGTGTTGTATATAGCATGTACATTCATTTCACAGTACTGAGTTTTATATAGCATGTACATTCATTTCACAGTACTGTGTTGTATATAGCATGTACATTCATTTCACAGTACTGAGTTTTATATAGCATGTACATTCATTTCACAGTACTGTGTTGTATATAGCCTGTACATTCATTTCACAGTACTGTGTTGTATATAGCATGTACAGTCATTTCACAGTACTGAGTTTTATATAGCATGTACAGTCATTTCACAGTACTGTGTTGTATATAGCCTGTACATTCATTTCACAGTACTGTGTTGTATATAGCATGTACATTCATTTCACAGTACTGTGTTGTATATAGCCTGTACATTCATTTCACAGTACTGTGTTGTATATAGCATGTACATTCATTTCACAGTACTGAGTTTTATATAGCATGTACATTCATTTCACAGTACTGTGTTGTATATAGCATGTACATTCATTTCACAGTACTGAGTTTTATATAGCATGTACATTCATTTCACAGTACTGTGTTGTATATAGCCTGTACATTCATTTCACAGTACTGTGTTGTATATAGCATGTACATTCATTTCACAGTACTGTGTTGTATATAGCCTGTACATTCATTTCACAGTACTGTGTTGTATATAGCATGTACATTCATTTCACAGTACTGTGTTTTATATAGCATGTACATTCATTTCACAGTACTGTGTTTTATATAGCATGTACATTCATTTCACAGTACTGTGTTTTATATAGGATGTACATTCATTTCACAGTACTGAGTTGTATATAGCATGTACAGTCATTTCACAGTACTGTGTTGTATATAGCATGTACATTCATTTCACAGTACTGAGTTTTATATAGCATGTACATTCATTTCACAGTACTGAGTTTTATATAGCATGTACATTCATTTCACAGTACTGTGTTTTATATAGCATGTACATTCATTTCACAGTACTGAGTTTTATATAGCATGTACATTCATTTCACAGTACTGTGTTGTATATAGCATGTACATTCATTTCACAGTACTGTGTTGTATATAGCCTGTACATTCATTTCACATTACTGAGTTTTATATAGCATGTACATTCATTTCACAGTACTGTGTTTTATATAGCATGTACATTCATTTCACAGTACTGAGTTTTATATAGCATGTACATTCATTTCACAGTACTGTGTTGTATATAGCATGTACATTCATTTAACAGTACTGTGTTGTATATAGCCTGTACATTCATTTCACAGTACTGTGTTGTATATAGCCTGTACATTCATTTCACAGTACTGTGTTTTATATAGCATGTACATTCATTTCACAGTACTGATTTTTATATAGCATGTACATTCATTTCACAGTACTGAGTTTTATATAGCATGTACATTCATTTCACAGTACTGTGTTTTATATAGCATGTACATTCATTTCACAGTACTGAGTTTTATATAGCATGTACATTCATTTCACAGTACTGAGTTTTATATAGCATGTACATTCATTTCACAGTACTGTGTTGTATATAGCATGTACATTCATTTCACAGTACTGAGTTTTATATAGCATGTACATTCATTTCACAGTACTGTGTTTTATATAGCATGTACATTCATTTCACAGTACTGAGTTTTATATAGCATGTACATTCATTTCACAGTACTGTGTTGTATATAGCATGTACATTCATTTCACAGTACTGTGTTGTATATAGCCTGTACATTCATTTCACATTACTGAGTTTTATATAGCATGTACATTCATTTCACAGTACTGTGTTTTATATAGCATGTACATTCATTTCACAGTACTGAGTTTTATATAGCATGTACATTGATTTCACAGTACTGTGTTGTATATAGCATGTACATTCATTTCACAGTACTGTGTTGTATATAGCCTGTACATTCATTTCACAGTACTGTGTTGTATATAGCCTGTACATTCATTTCACAGTACTGTGTTTTATATAGCATGTACATTCATTTCACAGTACTGTGTTTTATATAGCATGTACATTCATTTCACAGTACTGTGTTTTATATAGGATGTACATTCATTTCACAGTACTGTGTTGTATATAGCCTGTACATTCATTTCACAGTACTGTGTTGTATATAGCCTGTACATTCATTTCACAGTACTGTGTTGTATATAGCATGTACATTCATTTCACAGTACTGTGTTTTATATAGCATGTACATTCATTTCACAGTACTGAGTTTTATATAGCATGTACATTCATTTCACAGTACTGAGTTTTATATAGCATGTACATTCATTTCACAGTACTGTGTTGTATATAGCATGTACATTCATTTCACAGTACTGAGTTTTATATAGCATGTACATTCATTTCACAGTACTGAGTTTTATATAGCATGTACATTCATTTCACAGTACTGTGTTTTATATAGCATGTACATTCATTTCACAGTACTGAGTTTTATATAGCCTGTACATTCATTTCACATTACTGAGTTTTATATAGCATGTACATTCATTTCACAGTACTGTGTTTTATATAGCATGTACATTCATTTCACAGTACTGAGTTTTATATAGCATGTACATTCATTTCACAGTACTGTGTTGTATATAGCATGTACATTCATTTCACAGTACTGTGTTGTATATAGCCTGTACATTCATTTCACATTACTGAGTTTTATATAGCATGTACATTCATTTCACAGTACTGTGTTTTATATAGCATGTACATTCATTTCACAGTACTGAGTTTTATATAGCATGTACATTCATTTCACAGTACTGTGTTGTATATAGCCTGTACATTCATTTCACAGTACTGTGTTGTATATAGCCTGTACATTCATTTCACAGTACTGTGTTTTATATAGCATGTACATTCATTTCACAGTACTGTGTTTTATATAGCATGTACATTCATTTCACAGTACTGAGTTTTATATAGCATGTACATTCATTTCACAGTACTGTGTTGTATATAGCCTGTACATTCATTTCACAGTACTGTGTTGTATATAGCCTGTACATTCATTTCACAGTACTGTGTTGTATATAGCATGTACATTCATTTCACAGTACTGAGTTTTATATAGCATGTACATTCATTTCACAGTATTGTGTTTTATATAGCATGTACATTCACTTCACAGTACTGTGTTTTATATAGCCTGTACATTCATTTCACAGTACTGAGTTTTATATAGCCTGTACAGTCATTTCACTGTTCTGTCCAGCCAGACCACAGCAACAGCCGCTAAGACGGCAACACTCTCCATCCTGCACTTGTCAGCCTGCAGAGGTTTTTTCTTCTCCAAACCTCCCACCGCAAGTCTGCACATTAAGTTAATGTTTTCCCCTCGATGATGAGTTGGGGCATCCAAATCCATATGTAACGGGCATGTCCGTTCCTCTCACGGTGTATACGAACGATGAGCCGTGTTTCTCTCCGCTGTTTGAAACGCCGTCAGCTTGCAAATCTCTTCCTCTGAGCGCGGTGTATAAAAAAATCCAAGAGGAACGGTGTCTTTCTGATTAATTGCACATTCAAGATGTTTTCCATGTGACTTTCGTGTAAATTAAAGTGACTAAAACAGGATATTGAGGACAAACCACTACCCCCCCCAGTGATAATTGAGGACCTGATTGAGAACCACTGCTGTATTATTGACGCCTGATGGGATATTGGATGATGGGAGTGTGAAGCTCCTTTGTGAAGCTTTCTGCTGTCGGCTGCAGAGAGTCTCAGTTTCCTCCCGAAGGTTTTGACCTTAACACACATGTGAAGACCGACCCAGGCTTGATGTCGGCAGGGTTTCTTCAGTCATCGGGAGACGGCACAGCAAGGCTTAGTACTGGTCTCATGGACTCTGGTCAGTCGTGGTTCTGACCAATCAGCGTGAAGGACACTTTGTTCTCAATACAGCTGCTAAAAGCATCCTCATTAGTGTGGGGGCTAATCAGACTGAGAGGAGGATGAATAAGATTTGTCTTTATTCAGACCGGAT
Source organism: Lampris megalopsis (assembly GCA_022114975.2). Classification (NCBI taxonomy): domain Eukaryota; kingdom Metazoa; phylum Chordata; class Actinopteri; order Lampriformes; family Lampridae; genus Lampris; species Lampris megalopsis. Next base: position 125,457 of record JAJHIY020000278.1, read on the forward strand.
CCCTCAATGTGCTCCCTGAAGGTGACCGGGTGGGAGGGATCTCAAAACTCATAGTACCCTTCCTTCTTTCCTTCCTACTGCCTTCCTTCCTACTGCGTTCCTTCCTTTCTTCCTTCCTTCCTTCCTTCCTTCCTTCCTTCCTTCCTTCCTTCCTTCCTTCCTTCCTTCCTTCCTACTGCCTTCCTTCCTTCCTTCCTTCCTTTCCTTCTGCCTTCCCTCCTTCCTTCCTTCCTACTTCCTTCCTTCCTTCCTACTGCCTTCCTTCCTTCCTTCCTTCCTTCCTTCCTTCCTTCCTTCCTTCCTTCCTTCCTACTGCCTTCCTTCCTTCCTTCCTTCCTACTGCCTTCCTTCCTTCCTTCCTACTGCCTTCCTTCCTTCCTTCCTTCCTACTGCCTTCCTTCCTACTGCCTTCCTTCCTTCCTTCCTTCCTTCCTACTGCCTTCCTTCCTTCCTTCCTTCCTACTTCCGTCCTTCCTTCCTTCCTTCCTTCCTTTCTACTTCCGTCCTTCCTTCCTTCCTTCCTTCAAGTCAAGTCAGTTTACCCGTAAAGCCCAATATCACAAATTACAAATGTGCCTCAGGGGCTTTCCAGCAGCACAACATCCTGTGCTGAGACCTGCTCATCAGACGAGGAACAACTCCCTAAAACCTTTAACAGGGAGGAAAAATAGGAAGAAAGCTCAGGGAGCGCAACAGAGGAGGTTCCTTCCTTTCCTTTTCCACGTGTCCTCCTTTCCTACTGCTGCACAGATGTTCACAAACTCTTCGTGACTGAAGATCTTTTAAGAGTCGAACAAATGAGAGGGGGAGAGAGAAAGTGTGATAAAGCAACATACAGAGATGGGAGCGAGAGAACTGTGGTGGTGAGTGTGGGGAAAGCGACAGGAAGTGAGAGAGACACGCAAGCTACCCTTTGTGTTCACCTCCTACGTAGTTATGAACACACACACACATACTTGCCATTTTCCCTACTTCTCTTATCATGAGTTTACAGCTGTGTGTCATAAAGAAGGTTTACACACAACACACACACACACACGCACACACACACACACAGTGCTACGTTAATTTTAAGTCAGGTCTCTGTCACATGCTCACAGGGACGAGTGGGGCTCTACACTGTGTACTACGACTGGCCGGTGTTGGATGTAGTCTGGCTGAACACAGAAAGGGGTTTTTCAGTGGCTCTGCGGCACCGGGAGGTAGGTGGCATTCTCATGGTTCATTCATTCACAGTCCAGCTTCCATGTTAAATCAGAGTTTGTTGACTGCGAAGTGAGTTCACGCACACCGAGGGCATCAGACTCTGAACTCAACACAGGGACACGAACGAGATGCTTTAAATTAGAAATAATCAAGAACATGTGAAGGGAGATCTGTGTACTTTAGACTATGGCAGTATGTAAGAATGCAAATGAACTACAAACTGGTTCACAGAAACAACATGAAAAACTACTCAATTCGTATAATATGACATACGCGCATGTGTGTGTGTGTGTTGCGAATTCATTATGAAATGCTTTCACGGTCATTTTGTGGACACTGTTATCCAGAGAGACTCATGTTGGGACCAATGACAAGGTAAACATCAGTTTCTTACTATTGCCATGAAGAGACACATGCAGTGAAGAGGTCAAAGGTCAGCGTCGTGGCACCCTGACCGTTCTGTTTTGATTTAAAGGGACATTGATGAAGAGCTTAGTGCTGTCCGACACGACGCCGGCTCCTGTCCAGTCAGTAAAACAGGGCTGGTCAAAAGCCTTCGTACCGTCCCGATGAGTTTAAACTTTCATATCGCTCTTTCTATCACTTGTGCTCATTTGAATAATTTTAGTTTTCTTCACCCGAGGTTTGTTTTACATGAGCGACAAAGCTGCTTGTGACTTAATTTTGTTTGATTTTCACTGTTAATTGTCCTTCTCTTCTGCCTTGACATCCCATTTTGTAAACGAAACTACACAAGACTTTACTAAAGTGGACTAAACTGGACTAAATTTAACTAAAGTAGATTAAACTAAATTTATCTTAAATAGCCTGAACACCCACTAAATGTTACTAAACAGACTAAACTAAACTACAGTAGACTAAACTAATCTAAACTAGCTAAAGTAGCCTAGAATAGAATACAGTAGACTAAACTAAACTTAACTTAACTAGTTAGACTACAGTAGAATAGACTAGATTAGACTTGACTAGACTAGACAAAACTAAACTAGCTAGACTAAAGTAGCCTAGAATAGAATACAGTAGACTAAACTAAACTAGCTAAGGTAGCCTAGAATAGAATACAGTAGACTAAACTAGCTAAGGTAGCCTAGAATAGAATACAGTAGACTAAACTTAACTAGCTAGACTAAAGTAGAATAGACTAGATTAAAGTGGACTTGACTAAAGTAGACTTGATGAAACTAGACTAGACTAGACTAAACTAAACTAGACTAAACTAAACTAAACTAGACTAAATGCTGGTTGTAATGTGTTTCTGTCCAGCAGGAGACGGGTGAAGAATGAAACGCGGTGACTCGGCCCAGGCGATGGGAGACACAACACTGAATGGAACGTCCCGGGTCAGTTTTTACATGTCACTTAATCTATAAATCTATTGATCTGTCAACCTATCAATCTATGTATCAGTCTTTATCTGTCTAATCTAATATAATCCATAAAACAATATGAATAAATTTACTGTGAAACTAGTGCCTCCTCTGGTTGGTTGGGGTGCCTGTTCGGGGGGGGGGGGACTGGGAGGAATAGCGTGATCCTCCCACACACTACATCCCCCTGGTGAAACTCCTCACTGTCAAGTCAATTTTATTTGTGTAGCCCAATAATCACAAATTATAAATTTGCCTCAAGGGGCTTTACAGCAACACAACATCCTGTTCTTAGACCCTCGCACCAGTTAAGCAACAATTCCCTAAAAAAAGGAAGCGGTTGGTGACTCCACATGTATCAGAGGAGATGTGGTAATTTGTAGCCCTCCCCGGATCAGCAGAGGGGGTGGAGCAGAGACCGGGACGGCTCGGAAGAGTGGGGTAATTGGCTGGATACAATTGGGGGAGAATCCAAAAAACAAAAAACTGAATAGCAGCTTGTAACAATGTGAAAATCAGAAAAACATCTAGTCATTGATCAATAATTACTAGTTGCCAACATATAATGGCTAGTAGAAGTGGATTAACAACTATCATCCATCCTTTATCAAAACTGCTTATCCTGCTCTCAGCGTGACGGGGATGCTGAAGCCTATCCCAGCACACCCTGGCCAGGCCACCAGGCCATCACACAGGGCCAACATATACACACACACACACAGACCTTTTTCATTGACTGTAAACCGTTCTACTCACCGCGGCAATTTTCAAGATCTTCCAGAGCTCCACTCTCATCCCGGTCTCTAGGAAACCCCGTATCACAGGATTAACTCACTACAGGCCCGTTGTGGTCATGAAGTCCTTCGAGATGCTGGTGTTGGCCCATCGGAAGGAAATCATAGGCCCCATGCTCAACCCCCTGCAGTTTACCTACCGAACAAACAGGCTGGTGAAGGATGCAGTCAACATGGGTTTGCACTACATCTTTCAACACCTCGACTCCCCAGGGTCATAGGCAAGGGATCCTGTCCTGTTTGTTGACTTCAGCTCAGCGTTCAACACCATCGTCCCAGATATCCTCCACTCCAAATTCACCCGGCTCACTGTATCAGCCCCCATCTGGCTGGGGAAAATCACATCCAACATCCGGACAATCAGCACTGGCACCCCCCAGGGATGTGTGCCCTCCCCGCTGCACCTCTGGTGACCCGTCTGTTAAACTCCTGAAGTTTGTAGATGACACAACCATAATTGGCCTTATCTGGGATGGTAGCGAGTCTGCATATAGACAGGAGGTTGATCAGCTGGCCCTCTGGTGCGGCTATAACAACCTGAAGCTGAACATGCTCAAAACACTGGAGATAACAGTGGACTTCAGGAGGAGCCGAGGTCGCGTTCTGATGAAGCCAACAAAACCACATCATCTGCAAAGAGCAGAGATGCTATTCTGAGGTTCCCAAAACGGACACACTCCTCACCTTGGCTGCGCCTTGAGATCCTGTCCATGAATATCACAAACAGACTCGGAGACAAGGGACAACCTTGGCGGAGTCCGACACCCACCGAAAATGTGTTTGCCTTTGTGCCAAGAATGCAGACACAGCTCTCATACCCCATACTCCCGCAGTACCCCCCCCCCCCACAGAATGCCCCAGGGTACACGGTCGTAAGCCTTCTTCAAGTCCACAAAACACATGTAGACTGGCTGGTCAAACTCCCATGCCCCCCCTGAGCAGTTCCGCAAAGGTAAAGAGTTGGTCCGTTGTTCCATGGCCAGGACGGAATCTGCATTGTTCCTTCTGGATCTGAGATTCGACAATCGGTTGGAGCCTCCTTTCGAGACTGAGCAATGTGATGCCCCGATAATTGGAGCACACCCTCCGGTCCCCCTTTTTGAATATGGGAACCACCACTCCAGTCTGCCATTCCACAGGTACTGCCCCCGACCTCCAACCAACACTGAAGAGGCATGTCAACCAACACAGCCCAACAATGTCAAGAGCCTTCAGCATCTCGGCGAATCTCTTCCACACCCGGCGCCTTGCCACCAAGGAGCTTTTTAACTACCTCAGAGACCTCTGCCAGGGATATGGGTGGGGCTTCCCCTGAGTCTTCAGACTCTACCTCCTCCACTGAGGACGTGTTAGTCGGGTTCAGGAAATCCTAAAGTGTTCTTTTCACTGCTCGACAACATCCCCAGTCCGGATCAACAGTTCCCCTCCCCGGCTGAACACAGCCTGAGTCAAGCCCTGCTTCCCCTTCCTCAGTCGCCGGATGGTTTGCCAGAATGTCCTTGAGGCCAACCGTAAGTCCTCCTCCATAGCCTCGCCAAACTCCTCCCACACCCGAGTTTTTGCTTTTGCGACTGCCGAAGCAGCAGCCTTTCTGGCCTCCCGGTACCTGTCTGCTGCTTCAGGAGAACCCTGGGCCAACCAAGTCCGAAAGGTTTCCTTCTTCAGCCTGACGGCTTCCCTCACCACTGGTGTCCACCAACGGGTTCTTGGGTTGCCGCCTCGACAGGCACCGATGACCTTTTGACCACAGATCCTGCCTGCCGCATCTACAATAGAGGCTTTGAACATGGCCCACTCAGACTCCATGTCCCCAGCCTCCCTCGGGATACACGAGAACTTCTTCCGGAGGTCGGAGTTGAAGACGTCATGGACAGGGGCCTCCGCCAGACGTTCCCAGTTCACCCTCACTACACATTTGGGTTTGCCAGGTCTGTCCAGCAGCCTTCCCCACCATCTGATCCAACTCACCACCAGGTGGTGATCAGTTGACAGCTCTGCTCCTCTATTCACCCGAGTGTCCAAAACATATGGCTGCAGATCTGATGATACGACCACAAAGTCTATCATCAATCTTCGGCCTAAAGTGTTCTGAGGTTTGATAAGGGAAAACCAGGTGCGAACCATGTTGTCCCTTATCAAACCTCAGTTCTCTCAGAGAATGCAAAATGAAACGGAACCAAATCTTCCTTGTGCCAGGTCTTTCACGGTTGGTCAACAGGTGTTAGTAAAGAATTACAGGAGAGGGGAGAAATGGCTTAATGGAGTTATAAGTGAAGTGTTGGGTCCAGTAATGTACAGTGTGGAAATGAATGGAAATTGTGTGAAAAGGCATGTTAATCAGATGCTGGGTACCAAGGGAAAGCAAACTCAGTTGACACAGGGAGAGGATTCTTCTTGTGTAGGAACATGTTGGGATTTTGATGAGTTGAGTGCAGACAATGAGTTGGAACAACAGTCTGTGCCACCAATTGTGGAGAAACAACCAAGAGTACCACCACCGCAGGTTGTGGAATGGAACTCTCGTCCAGTAAGGAACAGACGCCCCCCTGAAAGACTAAACTTGTGATTGAGATGTCTGATTGTAAAAAAAAAACAACCCTGAATTGTAAGAAGTGATGTCTGATGTATTGTTGAAGAATACATACGAATATTGGTTGCAAGAAAAGGGAATGTTTGGGCACCTTTAGTATAGATATATATATATATTTTTTTTTAAAAAGTATGGATTTACAGGGGAGGAGCTGTGGTGTTCTCAACACAGGAAAGTTAATTTGAATGTACACCAGTAATGGATTGGTGGTGGGGCTCACTCATTGGTTGATATTTGAGACATAGATATGCATGAAGTACACCCCTCTAATGGCGCACTCTAGCTCTCTACAGGACAGACAGCGTGTGATCACGTTCAATAAAAGTAACTTGAGTTTACACGAGTGTGTCGTGTGGACATTCCTGTTATTTACTCTAACCTATTGAACATATTGTGTTGTGCTAATACATGACATACATGACATTCAGTGGGACGTGGGTACATAGACGGTGTGGATGCAGCACAGTATGTGGCGTCCATACATGACGAATACGAGTGGAGAGAATGACAGAAGACGTGTTCACACTTTGGATGTTGAGTTTTGTTTTTTTCCCCTCCAGTCGGGTTCAATGAGAGGTCCGCACGGCGCCACCGTCAGTTTCCACAACGTTCACTATAAGGTGAAGCAGGGTGGAGGCCTGCTGAGGAGGAGCACCACAACCAAAGACATCCTCATAGACCTCAAGTGAGTTTACCACTTTTCTAAAACTATGACACAGGACCCCACATAGGTCACCAGACTGCTGCCGGCGGGTCTCCACATCACACACACACACTTTCTAACACAGTATTGCCGAGGCTAGTAGTTTTTTTCCCTTTCATCCAGTCATAATGAAACTTCATGTGGGTAAAACGGTCACAAAATTCACTAACTTTTTGTTGGGACTTGCATGAATGTTCATATTTACATTGTCAGATGGGTTAATATGTCCTTTAAAACAGCTTAACTTAGTTGATACACTTCGTCTTAACTATGGAGAACATCTTTATGAGCCTTCCTGTTTCATCCTCATGAATAACTAAATAGGTGTTGATTTACAAAAAGGATTTGTCTAAAAACCTTTTTTTAAAAATTCCAAAGCCCAAGAAAATCTTTTTTTTTTCTTCTGCATGATGTCATGGCTGTGTACGAGCACGCTACACGGTCATATCGTGTCTCGGGAATGAGGATATTTGCTAGGTTTTTGGAACTTTCCTGAGAGCGGGATAAGCGGTTCAGATAATAACTGGATGGATGGCTGTTCATTGTTGGTTGGTGTTGCCGTTTGTATAAATACATCCATGGTTTCTAGTCCCAAGTAAGTCCTGTAGTAGTCTTATTATGCATCCATGAAGTCCGCTAGCATAGCATTCATGAACACGCAGCGCCGGATCCTGAACGCGATACGCTCGTTCTCATAGCCGAGGGGCATGATGGGAGTTAACACTACTGCGCATATTCAGTGGGCCGCATGTACCTGGCAGTAACCCGGAAGCCAGAAACTTTTTCGGCCTATGTGCCAGGCGGGCAATTCTCATAGGAGTGAACAGGCTCCATTTTTAGATCCGGTATCCAGTTCTAATATAATACATCCATTGCCTGGAACATGGAAGTATCCATGGCCCGGAAGCTTTCTGGCAGAAAGCACCGAAGGCAAGCCAATAAGAGGCATGCTAACGCTTTTGTCACAGGAAGGTCTACTCTGGCAAAGTAATCATTGCTAGGTGACACTTCCGCTGCGCTGTGCAGGAAGGTTGCCTCTGACAGAAGATTTAAAACTCCGACGTACTGCGAAATCCAGAGCTTTACCTGGCGGATTCTAACTTTATACAGTCTCTGTGATTTCCAGGTGGGATACTCGTGGTTTATTTGATCACCAACAAAATTACTGATTGAACTGAGATATTGAACTGCAGTCCAGTTTTGTTTGGCTCTTACTTTCTTCTATCGAACAGAAACCCAACTTTACTTTTAATTCAGTTCAGCTGCTCATGATGATTTGTCTTCATTCTTTCAAAATTAAAGGTTGAAGTAGGATCCTTTCCAAAGGCAAAAAACGATAGCTTGAAAACAAACATATGTAGTGTATTTTGTTTCATTTGAACTTTTTAAAACTGCAGTTTGAGTTTATTAGAAGACACAGAGCTACAGCATGTAATGCTCAACATGCCGCAAAGATGCTAACAACGTAAAGATGTAACAACGTAAAGATGCTAACAACATGCTAACATGCTAAAGACGTAAAGGTGTAACAGCGTAAAGATGCTAACAACATGTTAAAGACATAAAGGTGTAACAGCGTAAAGATGCTAACAACATGCTAAAGACGTAAATGTGTAACAGCGTTAAGATGCTAACAACATGCTAACAATGTAAAGATGTAACAACGTAAAGATGCTAACAACATGCTAACAACGTAAAGATGTAACAACGTAAAGCTGCTAACAACATGCTAACAACGTAAAGATGCTAACAACATGCTAACAACATGCTAAAGACGTAAATGTGTAACAGCGTAAAGATGCTAACAACATGCTAACAACGCTGCATGTCAACATAATGAACTGTTCTGATGGAGAGATTCTAAGTGTTGTTTACTCAACAATTTCAGTGTGTGTGTGTGTGTGTGTGTGTGTGTGTGTGTGTGTGTGTGTGTGTGTGTGTGTGTGTGTGTGTGTGTGTGGAGAGAGAGCTGTTTATGGCCAGACAATAGACCACCTGGACGGGCTAACGTGACACAATCAAAGTCACTTCACATCAAACATACACACACACAGACACACGCACACTTCCCAACTTTTGTTGTCAAAGGAAGGAAACTCTTTTAAGGAGCTCAGTGGCAGGCAGGTTCCTTTCTCCAGCATGAACACACACACACACACACACACACACACACACACACAGGAATACACAAACACGAATACCGACCATGAACCTGAATCAATTAACGGAAGAAAAGCTGCTTTGATCTCTTGTCCGTTCTTTGTGCTGCGAGAGTTCAGCTTGATCAACACTAGTAGACTGTGGTTGTACTGGTCAGCTCCCAGTAACCAGCAGAGCCAGACTGGTTCTACTGATCAGCTGCCAGTAACCAGCAGTCCAAGACTGGTTGTACTGGTCAGCTCCCAGTAACCAGTAGTGCCAGGCTGTGGTTGTACTGGTCAGCTCCCAGTAACCAGCAGTGCCAGGCTGTGGTTGTACTGGTCAGCCCCCAGTAACCAGCAGTGCCAGGCTGTGGTTGTACTGGTCAGCTCCCAGTAACCAGCAGTGCCAGGCTGTGGTTGTACTGGTCAGCTCCCAGTAACCAGCAGTGCCAGACTGGTTGTACTGGTCAGCTCCCAGTAACCAGTAGTGCCAGACTGGTTCTACTGGTCAGCTCCCAGTAACCAGTAGTGCCAGGCTGTGGTTGTACTGGGCAGCTCCCAGTAACCAGCAGTGCCCAGCTGTGGTTGTACTGGTCAGCTCCCAGTAACCAGCAGTGCCAGACTGGTTGTACTGGTCAGCTCCCAGTAACCAGCAGTGCCAGACTGGTTCTACTGGTCAGCTCCCAGTAACCAGCAGTGCCAGGCTGTGGTTGTACTGGTCAGCTCTCAGTAACCAGCAGTGCCAGGCTGTGGTTGTGCTGGTCAGCTCCCAGTAACCAGCAGTGCCAGGCTGTGGTTGTGCTGGTCAGCTCTCAGTAACCAGCAGTGCCAGGCTGTGGTTGTGCTGGTCAGCTCCCAGTAACCAGCAGTGCCAGGCTGTGGTTGTACTGGTCAGCTCTCAGTAACCAGCAGTGCCAGGCTGTGGTTGTACCGGTCAGCTCCCAGTAACCAGCAGTGCCATGCTGTGGTTGTACCGGTCAGCTCCCAGTAACCAGCAGTGCCAGGCTGTGGTTGTACCGGTCAGCTCCCAGTAACCAGCAGTGCCAGGCTGTGGTTGTACCGGTCAGCTCCCAGTAACCAGCAGTGCCAGGCTGTGGTTGTACCGGTCAGCTCTCAGTAACCAGCAGTGCCAGGCTGTGGTTGTACTGGGCAGCTCCCAGTAACCAGCAGTGCCAGGCTGTGGTTGTACTGGTCAGCTCTCAGTAACCAGCAGTGCCAGGCTGTGGTTGTACTGGTCAGCTCCCAGTAACCAGCAGTGCCAGGCTGTGGTTGTGCCGGTCAGCTCCCAGTAACCAGCAGTGCCAGGCTGTGGTTGTACCGGTCAGCTCCCAGTAACCAGCAGTGCCAGGCTGTGGTTGTACTGGTCAGCCCCCAGTAACCAGCAGTGCCAGGCTGTGGTTGTGCCGGTCAGCTCCCAGTAACCAGCAGTGCCAGGCTGTGGTTGTGCCGGTCAGCTCCCAGTAACCAGCAGTGCCAGGCTGTGGTTGTACCGGTCAGCTCCCAGTAACCAGCAGTGCCAGGCTGTGGTTGTACCGGTCAGCTCCCAGTAACCAGCAGTGCCAGGCTGTGGTTGTGCTGGTCAGCTCCCAGTAACCAGCAGTGCCAGGCTGTGGTTGTGCCGGTCAGCTCCCAGTAACCAGCAGTGCCAGGCTGTGGTTGTACTGGTCAGTACAGCTGTGGATGTGGACTGGGGACTCGTGACTTAGATGAGCGAAGATGATGAATGCTGAGTTCATCTTTCAAAACCACCAGTCACGTTTTTCAGACGGTGCAGTTTTCATTTAGAACTTGGGGAGCAATGACAAAGTGTTGACTGTGCAAACACACACACACACGCCTGACCATGAACCTTGGTGCACACATCTTCATATTGTGTGTGTGTGTGTGTGTGTGTGTGTGTGTGTATGTGTGTGTGTGTATCACTGGGCGGTGTGGGTAATGATTGACAGATGTGTGTGTAAGGTGAAGGTGACTGTTAACTGGTGGTGTAATTAGACTGAAGGTTTACGCAGTTCAACCGTGAATCTCTTCGTTTTGTCTGATCTGTTTCTCACACAGACATACACAACAACCATACACACAGACATACACAACAACCATATACACAACAACCATACACACAGACATACACAACAACCATACACAGACATACACAACAACATACGCAACAACCATACACACAGACATACACAACAACATACACAACCATATACACAGACATACACAACAACCATACACACAGACATACACAACAACATACACAACAACCATACACACAGACATACACAACAACCATACACACAGACATACACAACAACATACACAACAACCATACACACAGACATACACAACAACCATACACAGACATACACAACAACATACACAACAACCATACACACAGACATACACAACAACCATATACACAACAACCATACACACAGACATACACAACAACCATACACACAGACATACACAACAACCATACACACAGACATACACAACAACCATACACACAGACATACACAACAACCATACACACAGACATACACAACAACCATACACACAGACATACACAACAACATACACAACAACCATACACACAGACATACACAACAACCATACACAGACATACACAACAACATACACAACAACCATACACACAGACATACACAACAACCATATACACAACAACCATACACACAGACATACACAACAACCATACACAACAACCATATACACAGACATACACAACAACATACACAACAACCATATACACAGACATACACAACAACCATACACACAGACATACACACAGACATACACAACAACATACACAACAACCATACACACAGACATACACACAGACATACACACAGACATACACGACAACATACACAACAACCATATACACAGACATACACAACATACACAACAACTATATACACAGACATACACAACAACCATACACACAGACATACACAACAACATACACAACCATATACACAGACATACACAACAACCATACACACAGACATACACAACAACCATACACACAGACATACACAACAACATACACAACCATATACACAGACATACACAACAACCATACACACAGACATACACAACAACATACACAACAACCATACACACAGACATACACAGCAACATACACAACAACCATACACACAGACATACACAACAACCATACACACAGACATACACAACAACATACACAACAACCATACACACAGACCAACACAACATACACAACAACCATACACAACAACCATATACACAGACATACACAACAACATACATAACAACCATATACACAACAACATACACAACAACCATACACAGACATACACAACAACCATATACACAGACATACACAACAACATACACACAGACATACACAACAACCATATACACAGACATACACAACAACCATACACACAGACATACACAACAACATACATAACAACCATATACACAGACATACACAACAACATACACAACAACCATATACACAGACATATACAACAACCATACACACAGACATACACAACAACCCAAACCAGCTTGTGTCCAGTTGTGTAACGGAACTAACATGCTCCTTCTATGAGCCTATCACTGACGATTGATCGACTGATTGATTGATTGATTGATAGATTGATTGGTTTCAAAAATAAATAAGCAGTAAACAGGAAACAAAACGATGTCTGATGTAAAAACATTCATGTCCAGCCTGCTTGATAGGAGAAGAAGTGAAGACAGTTGGTGAACTACGTCAGCTTGCTGGCAGGTTACTGTGAACTTGGGCAAGAGTTCAGAGGTCATTTAGGTAAAAGGCTAAAATGGCTGCAAAGGGCTGAAAAGACAATAAGCGTCTGAAGGTGGATTGTGCTTGTCGCTAGCTAGCAAGCTAGCAGTCCTTATCTGTACTGTTGCTTTGTTTGTAGATTAATGTTGTAAAGTGTTACTATCTATATATATATATATATATATATATATATATATATATTTATATTTCATATTTACGGTTGAAGGTGGGGCAGCCTGTGATGGCCTGGCGGCCTGTCCAGGGTGTCTCCCCGCCTGCCGCCCAGTGACTGCTGGGATAGACTGCAGCATCCCCGTCACCCTGGGAGCCGGGTAAGCGGTTCGGATGGTGGATGGATGGATGTGTTAAAAGGAGCAGGATGAGATGAGTGTGTATTTATTCCTCCTCCGTCTACACACTCTCATCAATTCATAGTCACACCAAGATGTGTGCCTTAATGTGAACCCTCAGCCAAAGTCAGTGAGTCTCAGGGCTGTGTGTTGGCGAGAATCTGGTGATACGATACTTATCACGATACAGGGGTTACGAGTCAATATATGGTGATATACTGTGATACTGTAAGACAGGTGATATATTGTGATACTGTAAGACAGGTGATATATTGTGGTACTGTAAGACAGGTGATATATTGTGGTACTGTAAGAAAGGTGATATATTGTGATACTGTAAGACAGGTGATATATTGTGGTACTGTAAGACAGGTGATATATTGTGGTACTGTAAGAAAGGTGATGTATTGTGGTACTGTAAGGAAGGTGATATATTGTGATACTGTGAGAAAGGTGATATATTGTGATACTGTAAGGAAGGTGATATATTGTGGTACTGTAAGAAAGGTGATATATTGTGATACTGTAAGAAAGGCGATATATTGTGATACTGTAAGAAAGGTGATATATTGTGCTACTGTAAGAAAGGTGATATATTGTGATACTGTAAGACAGGTGATATATTGTGATACTGTAAGGAAGGTGATATATTGTGGTACTGTAAGAAAGGTGATATATTGTGATACTGTAAGAAAGGTGATATATTGTGGTACTGTAAGAAAGGTGATATATTGTGATACTGTAAGAAAGGTGATATATTGTGATACTGTAAGAAAGGTGATATATTGTGGTACTGTAAGAAAGGTGATATATTGCAATACTGTAAGAAAGGTGATATATTGTGGTACTGTAAGGAAGGTGATATATTGTGGTACTGTAAGAAAGGTGATATATTGTGGTACTGTAAGAAAGGTGATATATTGTGGTACTGTAAGAAAGGTGATATATTGTGATGCTGTAAGAAAGGTGATATATTGTGATACTGTAAGAAAGGTGATATATTGTGATGCTGTAAGGAAGGTGATATATTGTGATACTGTAAGAAAGGTTATATATTGTGATACTGTAAGAAAGGTGATATATTGTGGTACTGTAAGGAAGGTGATATATTTAGATACTGTAAGAAAGGTTATATATTGTGATACTGTAAGACAGGTGATATATTGTGATACTGTAAGAAAGGTGATATATTGTGGTACTGTAAGACAGGTGATATATTGTGGTACTGTAAGAAAGGTGATATATTGTGATACTGTAAGACAGGTGATATATTGTGGTACTGTAAGAAAGGTGATATATTGTGGTACTGTAAGAAAGGTGATGTATTGTGGTACTGTAAGGAAGGTGATATATTGTGATACTGTGAGAAAGGTGATATATTGTGATACTGTAAGGAAGGTGATATATTGTGGTACTGTAAGAAAGGTGATATATTGTGATACTGTAAGAAAGGCGATATATTGTGATACTGTAAGAAAGGTGATATATTGTGGTACTGTAAGAAAGGTGATATATTGTGATACTGTAAGACAGGTGATATATTGTGATACTGTAAGGAAGGTGATATATTGTGGTACTGTAAGAAAGGTGATATATTGTGATACTGTAAGAAAGGTGATATATTGTGGTACTGTAAGAAAGGTGATATATTGTGATGCTGTAAGGAAGGTGATATATTGTGATACTGTAAGAAAGGTGATATATTGTGATACTGTAAGAAAGGTGATATATTGTGGTACTGTAAGAAAGGTGATATATTGCAATACTGTAAGAAAGGTGATATATTGTGGTACTGTAAGGAAGGTGATATATTGTGGTACTGTAAGAAAGGTGATATATTGTGGTACTGTAAGAAAGGTGATATATTGTGGTACTGTAAGAAAGGTGATATATTGTGATGCTGTAAGAAAGGTGATATATTGTGATGCTGTAAGAAAGGTGATATATTGTGATACTGTAAGAAAGGTGATATATTGTGGTGCTGTAAGGAAGGTGATATATTGTGATACTGTAAGAAAGGTTATATATTGTGATACTGTAAGAAAGGTGATATATTGTGGTACTGTAAGGAAGGTGATATATTTAGATACTGTAAGAAAGGTTATATATTGTGATACTGTAAGAAAGGTGATATATTGTAATGCTGTAAGAAAGGTGATATATTGAGATGCTGTAAGAAAGGTGATATATTGTGATGCTGTAAGAAAGGTGATATATTGTGATGCTGTAAGAAAGGAGATATATTGTGGTACTGTAAGAAAGGTGATATATTGTGGTACTGTAAGAAAGGTGATATATTGCAATACTGTAAGAAAGGTGATATATTGTGGTACTGTAAGGAAGGTGATATATTGTGGTACTGTAAGAAAGGTGATATATTGTGGTACTGTAAGAAAGGTGATATATTGTGGTACTGTAAGAAAGGTGATATATTGTGATGCTGTAAGAAAGGTGATATATTGTGATGCTGTAAGAAAGGTGATATATTGTGATACTGTAAGAAAGGTGATATATTGTGGTGCTGTAAGGAAGGTGATATATTGTGATACTGTAAGAAAGGTTATATATTGTGATACTGTAAGAAAGGTGATATATTGTGGTACTGTAAGGAAGGTGATATATTTAGATACTGTAAGAAAGGTTATATATTGTGATACTGTAAGAAAGGTGATATATTGTAATGCTGTAAGAAAGGTGATATATTGAGATGCTGTAAGAAAGGTGATATATTGTGATGCTGTAAGAAAGGTGATATATTGTGATGCTGTAAGAAAGGTGATATATTGTGGTACTGTAAGAAAGGTGATATATTGTAATGCTGTAAGAAAGGAGATATATTGTGGTACTGTAAGAAAGGTGATATATTGTGATGCTGTAAGAAAGGTGATATATTGTGATGCTGTAAGAAAGGAGATATATTGTGGTACTATAAGCAAGGTGATATATTGTGGTACTGTAAGGAAGGTGATATATTGTGGTACTGTAAGAAAGGTGATATATTGTGGTACTGTAAGCAAGGTGATATATTGTGATGCTGTAAGAAAGGTGATATATTGTGATGCTGTAAGAAAGGTGATATATTGTGATGCTGTAAGAAAGGTGATATATTGTGATACTGTAAGGAAGGTGATATATCGTGGTACTGTAAGGAAGGTGATATATTGTGGTACTGTAAGGAAGGCGATATATTGTGATACTGTAAGACAGGTGACATATTGTGATACTGTAAGACAGGTGATATATTGTGATACTGTAAGGAAGGTGATATGTTGTGGTTTCATAGGCCTGTGTTCTTTGTGCTTATGCTACTTCCTGTCTCAGTTTACGTTGTTGTGTTGGAGTGGAAGAGTCAGATGGCTGAAGATAATTACAACACTGTTATCTAGCGGTCGTGGGGTTACACACAACACAACATGTTTGTCGAACCTTTACATGTAAACAATTAAAACTTGATACAGTGGTTGTGAGAATCGATACAGTATCACACAAGATAATATCGCCATACTCGAGTGTATCGATAGTTTCTTACACCCCTAATGAGTCTCAAAATGAAAGTCACTTTTTTGGAGGAATACGGAGTCCTGCAGCCCCCTGCACACCACTCCTCCTCTACTCTGCTGCTCCTGGGAGTTGTGTACTCTCTCACTTCCTCCTTCCACCTTCTCCCAGTCACATGTGCAGGGGAAGCCAGCCTGCGCCATGCCAAGCCTCCCCCCGTGTTCCCCGAGTCGTGTCTGAGCAGCGGGCATGTGGATCAGCCCGGCGTTGGGACAGAGTTGTGTGTTTTTACCGGCTCTGGGCTGTACACAACACACCTGCATGTCTGGACTGTACACAACACACCTGGACTGTACACAACACACCTGCATGTCCGTGTTCATCAACACTGTGCTGATGTCACCTGACATCACTGAAGTGTATGCAGAGTGTACAGAGCAACACCGCCACATGCTCACATCCCACCAGGCAGTTTAATCACACACACACACACACACACACACACACACACACACACACACACACACGCAAACTGTCTCATAGTCCTGAAGTCACCCTATGTTACTTACTACAGCAACTGTTGTGAGTCACATGACCACACAGGAAACAGAAAACACTTGAGTCATGCACACTTTAGTCATGTGATGCATGAAGGACTTATGTAACATGCTTCAAGTCTTTCTTTTTGTTTTCTATGCTCTCTCTCTCTCCCTCTCTGTCTCTGACTTCCCCCCCAGTGGGATCATGAAACCTGGTCTGAATGCCATCCTTGGTGCTACAGGAAGCGGCAAGTCATCGTGAGTCTGTGTGTGTTTGTGTGTGTGTGTGTGTGAGACAGACAGACATGACAAGACACGCAGGCAGACATGCAGGCAGACAGACAGACAGACAGGCAGGCAGACAGACAGACAGACAGGCAGGCAGACAGACAGACAGACAGACAGACAGACAGACAGACAGACAGACAAAACAAGACAGACAGATGTCAGACAGAGACAGACAGACAAACACACAGACAGACGGACAAGACAGACACGCAGACAGACACACACACACACACACACAGGCAGACACAGACAGACAAGCAGACAGACAGACAATAGGTAATTTGAGTAGTGTGTAAAATGTTCTTTCTTAAGAGTTTTTTAACAAGTTCACTGAGCTACTGACATCTTACTGACATTAGTTGAAGTTTTTCTGATGTTTAATTGAGGTTTTAAAAACATTTTAATGACGTTTTACCCAGACTGCTGAAGTTTTACTGATGTTTTACAGACTTTTACTGATTTTTACTCAAGAATTACCGATGTTCTACAGCGTTATGGATGTTTTACTGATGATGGTACTGACCTTCTCCTGACCTTGTTTCTGGAGGTTTCTGGACGTGCTGGCAGCCAGGAAGGACCCAGTGGGTCTGTCTGGAGAAGTTCTGATCAACGGTGCCCCTCAACCTCCAAACTTCAAGTGTCTGTCTGGATATGTGGTGCAGGTGGGACCTCCAGATGTTCTCCAGCACACTGTTGAACATCTGGCACAGGCAGCCGGGCTGAGACGAGCTCAGCTGGAATGACGGCGCTTCTTTTTCTGCTTAGCGATGGTTCAGTTCATCGATTCTCGGTTGCTGATCGTGTTTTGTTCATGTAACCACAGACCGAGGCGTCTGCAGGTCCATCATACTGACCGACAGTGTTGGACATTAAAATGTGTGCACTGATGAGGTAATTATTTAGGGAGATTAATAAAAGTTAATCTCCTCCAGGACGATGTGGTGATGGGGACACTGACGGTGAAGGAGAACTTCAGTTTCTCAGCGGCGCTGCGCCTCCCCCCCTCAGTGTCGCAGAGGGAGAAGGAGGAGAAGGTGGACAGACTCATCCAGGAGCTTGGCCTGACCAAAGTCGCTCACTCCAGGGTCAGTGTGTGTGTGTGTGTGTGTGTTGTCAATAGTACATGAAGTATGACATGTACTCTGGCTCTAGTTTAAACACATTACATTTATTTTTTACCAGTCAGTCTTGGTTCCAACCCTCACCTATGGTCATGAGCTTTGGGTAGAGACCGAAAGGGTGAGATCGTGGATACAAGCGGCTGAAATGAGTTTCCTCCGTAGGGTGTCTGGGCTCAGCCTTAGAGATAGGGTGAGGAGCTCGGACATCCGGAGGGAGCTCGGAGTAGAGCCGCTGCTCCTTCACGTCGAAAGGAGCCGGGTGAGGTGGTTCGGGCATCTGATCAGGATGCCTCCTGGGCGCCTTCCTTTGGAGGTTTACCGGGCACGGCCAACTGGGAGGAGACCCCGGGGTAGACCCAGAACTCACTGGAGGGACTACATGTCCGTCTTTGAACCTGTCTCACAGTGAACCTGTCTCACAGTGAACCTGTCTCACAGTGAACCTGTCTCACAGTGAGCCTGTCTCACAGTGCGACGTAGGACCACCGTTTTGGAGCCACGACCAAAGATATCGCCACGTTTAGTCATCTTTCATCTGAGACGGCCCAAATCGCAGTCTGTAGGAGGCTTAAGACCACACAGGGAAGGACTAACATATATACTGTGTGTGTGTGTGTGTAGGTAGGCACCCAGCTGATTCGTGGTATCTCTGGAGGGGAGAGGAAGAGAACAAACATCGGTATGGAGCTCATCATCGACCCCCCCGTCCTCTTCCTGGACGAACCCACCACAGGACTGGATGCTAGCACCGCTAACTCTGTGCTGCTGCTGCTCAAGAGGTTGGCTTACACACACACACACACGTGCGCACACACACGTGCGCACACACACATGTTGACAGTTGCATTTGGAAGGTTTGGTTCATTTCGCATCTTTGGACTCAAATGTCTTGACAACATTTTTATCTAAATCCTCTGTCTCTCTTGCTGCAGGATGGCTAATCACCTGTCTCTCTCTCTCTGTCCACGATGGCTAATCATCTGTCTCTCTCTGCAGGATGGCTAATCATCTGTCTCTCTGCAGGATGGCTAACCATCTGTCTCTCTCCCTCTCGCGCTCTCTCTCTCTGCAGGATGGCTAATCATGGTCGCACCATCATTCTGTCTATCCACCAACCGCGATACACCATCTACCGTCTGTTTGACAGTCTCACCCTGCTGGTTAACGGCAAACAGGTGTCTGACACACACTAAAATGTTCCCTGTGTGTGCATGAAACACATCGGATCACCGTGTCCACCGCGACACATTTGTTTGTTTGTTTTTTGATGGTTTCGTTTACATTTGTGGCTCCAGGTTTACCATGGACCAGCACAGAGCGCACTCGAGTACTTCTCTCAGATAGGTAGGACCAAAGCATTTGAATATAATTCAAACTGATGTATTACAAGTGTTCAGTGTTGGGCTCATTACTCAAGATGCACTTGATTACTCTTCTCAAAAGTAATATGATTACTTACTAACCCTGCAATCCGTAATTTGTTACACCACTCATTATATTGCTTTTCCGTTACACCTCACGGAATTGGTAACTGGGTCCCTTTTCCTCAAAATTGAGACTTTGCATGTGTCTCTGTGTGAATGTTAGAGTTATGGGTGGTAAACGCAGCTATGGCTTCAAACCTGCAATGTAGGCAGGATTCCCACTGTGGGTGGGCACGCAGAGTTGGTGTGGGTGGGCACAGAGAGTCAGTGTGGGTGGACAGAGTCAATGTTTGTGGGCACGGAGAGTCAGGTGGGTGGGTACACAGAGTCAGGTTGTGGGCACAGAGGGTCAGTGTGGGTGGGCATAGAGTCAGTGTGAGTGGGTACAGAGTCAGGTTGTGGGCACAGAGTCAGGTGGGTAGGCACAGAGGGTCAGTGTGGGTGGGCACTTGGGTTGGGCATCGCTCGAAAATTTTCGATACCAAAACCAATACCCAGTTCGATACGATACCTAAACGGTACTTTCCCGATACTTTCTATTATGAAACCGTTATAGGATTATCAGCAAACTACTTTTCTATACAGCGAGCACCATGATTCATTGACACATTGTGTTATTTTGGTTCTGTACTCTCGCACTTTGAGATTGAAAGGATACAATGACAATGAGGTCAACGTGCAGACTGACATCTTTAATGTATGTTTGCTCATGCTCATTTAGCATTCTCATGCAGGAAGATTAGCATATCTGCCCTTTCTGGCAGGAGACGGGCCCTTTCTACACTAATTGTGTCCCCAACTGTTGAGAATGCTCGCTCAGCCGGAGTGGAGGATGCTTGGGGACACAAGTACCTCGCGCTATAAAAAGCATAGCTTATAACCTAGCATAGCTAACATTCTATGACATTAGACTAGCTTCATTTCTGTTTTACCTCAGACATGCTGCTAACGTTAGAACCACAAACACTTGACAGAACCGTTCTTACCGGTTTCATCATTGCTAGCAGTGGCACCAGAAGACCCAGCGGCAGTCGTCCCCGAGCTAACGTTAACGTTGGCAGCAGCACGGACATTAACGGTATCAAACACAGAGCAGTTGTCCACTCGCAAATTTATCCCATGCGTGATCAGATGTTTCATCATATTCAACGTATTCCCAGACTTGCATTTGATGATCGCTTTGCAGCGGTTGCATGGCTAAACTTTATCTTTATGAAGTTTAGCCATGCTTTGGAACGCATCTTGCCCGCCAGTTTTCAGCTCCAACCAGTCACTCACTCACAAGACGCACACGCATACCAAACAGATTTGTCAGTCTGTGTACAACAACGCCGGCAGTGATTGGCTGGCTGCGATAGCGTTCATGTCGTCTACCGTAAAGTATCGAAATTTGGCACCGTTTTTTACCAAAGAGTTTGATACTCGGTAGGACCGAGATATTTCGGTCGGTGCCATATGGGCACTGTTTTCGATACCCAACCCTAGTGGGCACAGAGAGTCAGGTGGGCCTCGCCTGTGGGCTTTAACTGACTTTGGACCCAGAAGTCAGATATATGGCTTGCTATGTTAAATGCAGTGTATTGTAAGGTAGAGGAGATGGAGGTTTGACAGGCTGAGCCAGAGTAGGACGGAGCGAGGCAGGCAGGCCACAGACCACAGAGGAAGAGTAACCTGAGACTCAGGAAAACAGTACGGGCAAAACGACAGATTTAGTTGACAGAACAATTAATCTTCGCTGTAATGTAACTGAACAATCTGTCCAAAACTGGGGTGTAGAGCTGGTATGTATATGTACATGTACATGTACATGTGTATATGTGTATATGTGTACTGCAGGAGCTTGAGGAGTGGATTGGTTGCAGGTATACAGGTTGATTGGCAGTGGCAGCAGGAGGGAAACTGAGCGCTAGGCCCAAAGAGACAGACAGAGAAACAGACAGACAGAGAGACAACAGTGACACCTACTGGGCAAAATAAAATGGTGCATGGGGGCTGAGTGAGTAACCAGAGAAAACAAAATGTAACACATTAAACAGAGGGAAACACATACCTGCAGAAGATAATGATAACACACTTTTGGTCTCTCTTCTGCACCCCTGGTCTCTCTTCTGCACCCGTGGTCTCTCTTCTGCACCCCTGGTCTGTCTTCTGCACCCGTGGTCTCTCTTCTGCACCTGTGGTCTCTCTTCTGCACCCCTGGTCTCTCTTCTGCACCTCTGGTCTCTCTTCTGCACCTCTGCTCCTACACATCCAGAATAACAGTTTACAGTTTACACCACGTTTAGTCACATTATACCAGGCGGCCTGCCGTCATAAAATGGCAGCAGCAACACGTTACAGCTACACCTCTACAACTTCAACAAAATATTATTTAACCGTCAAAACTACATAAAACCGCTGGTTAATGTCATCGCATCAGCAGCAAAACAATATGCATTAAAAGTTACAACATTGGCGGTTAATTTTTCAAAGAAAACAATGAAAAGGCACGACAGCTTTTCCACACAACTCTCCTCGCCAATGCGACACGGCGCCGTGAGGGGAGGCGGAAGCTACGGAAGCACAGCAGGTACAGAAGGGGTGACGTGAAGCAACATTTTTTCCACGGGGAATATTAATAACCGTAAATTAAGATAATAACTTGATAGGATAAAATTCACAAATACTTAAAATTATTAAATGATAAATAAATTCAAAAATACTAATTGGAAATAAAGAAATTAATTAAGTGCATTTACACCAGCTTGTGCACGCGTGACGGTTACAAAAAGGAGTCCTGGATGTGGATTGGATGGCTCTATTCAGTGGAGGGGTATAAACAAAAGCAAGGTTGTAACAAGTTATTTGTAGGGGGGTAACTGTAATACTATTACTGAAATTGTATTAGCAATTCGTTACACTACTCGTTACCGGGGAAAGGGGTGTTAATACTGTCACTGCAGCTCTTAAATAATTAAAATCAGGACTTACATTCAGGTAAAGGGACATTTATCTGGTTTAAGTGGTATATCTGAAAATAAATATTTATCTATTAGTTTAAAAAGTAGTGAATAGTGGACCTGGTCTAGTGTAATACACGTATTTTATTAGTATTAGTTTACCTAAGAACCAATACTGTCAGTTGTACCTTTCCAGTTGAAGGTTTGGGCTTTGACTAACTGGATTCATATAGCAGAAGTGCTAGCTAAACTAGTTTGTAGTGAATTTAGGCTGACAGAGAGTAGACCAAGCTTTCCTAATGCGCATGTGACAAATCACAATATTTTCAGTGTTATTTTGTGGTAAAAAGGTGAAAATCTGTAAAAACTGAGACCCAAGCGCAGTTGTGCTAATCTGCTTTTTTGTCCATTGGTCTTGTGAATGGGCGGCACGGTGGCGCAGCGGTTAGCTCGGTCGCCTCACAGCAAGAAGGTCCTGGGTTCGAGCCCCGGGGTCGTCCAACCTTGGGGGTCGTCCTCTGTGTGGAGTGTACATGTTCTCCCCGTGTCTGTGTGGGTTTCCTCCAGGTGCTCCGGTTTCCTCCCACAGTCCAAAGACATGTAGGTCAGGTGACTCAAAGACATGTAGGTCAGGTGACTCAAAGACATGTAGGTCAGGTGACTCACCGTACTAAATTGCCCCAGGGGTGAATGAGTGTGTGTGTGTGATGGCCTGGTGGCCTGTCCAGAGTGTCTCCCGGCCTGCCGCCCAATGACTGCTGGGATAGGCTCCAGCACCCCGCCACCCTGAGAGCAGGAGAAGCGGTTTGGAAAATGGATGGATGGTCTCGTGAATTATGTTTCTCCTGGTAGAACGAAAGAAATACTGAAGTGACTCCATATGAAACTACATTTCCCAGGGTACACCTGCGAGCCCCATAACAACCCGGCCGACTTCTTCCTGGACGTCATCAACGGAGACTCAACAGCCATCGCCCTCAACAGTGACCCGCAGGGTGTGTTTTGTGTGTGTGTGTGTGTGTGTGTAACGTGTTTTTCCTTGACTGTGACTGGTGCGATGTAGTTGAACGTGTTCTCTCCTCCTTCAGATCTGGACACAGAGACGGTGTCCAACTCCAGGCGGGGGATCGAGGAGCGCCTGGTGGAGGAGTACAGGAACTGCAACTACTACAAGGAGACCAAAGCTGAGCTGGGTGGGTGCTGGTTCAAATCCCTGCTCCTCCACTGACCTCCAGCTTTTCTCTCAAACAAAGTGTAAACGTAGGAATTCGTTCTAAAAACACTAAAAGGGTCGGCCCCTTTGGTCGAGCGGTTAGTGATGTCGCCTCGTGGTGCAGTGCAACCCTGGTTCGAATCCCACAGTGGACGGGAATGTTTGGCTACATTGGTGAAAGCAGTGGGATGTAACTGTAATGTAACCGACCACAGGGGCTGACCGCCTGGCTAATCAGCCAGTGAGTCCCTTTAGTAGTTTACAGTAGTCACCCTCTCCCGGAAGCACGCCCTCGTGCGTCTTTATTCCCGTGCTCCGGAGAGACTTATGAGGATCTGCACACTTCCGGATCCCACCAATGTAACCAAGCATATTTCCACCTGCTGCGGGATTCGAACCAGGTTTGTGCTGCACCACGAGGCGACATCACTAGCCGCTCGACCAAAGGGGTCAACAGCCAGTGAGTCTTTTTAGTAGTTTACACTAGTAACACTCAGTATGTCCCTAACGTCAGATAAGGTAAGTTTAGACGAGGTAAAGGTTAAGATAAGTTTAGACGAGGTAAAGGTTAAGATAAGGTGAGTTTAGACAAGGTAAAGGTTAAGATAAGGAGAGTTTAGACGAGGTAAAGGTTAAGATAAGGAGAGTTTAGACGAGGTAAAGGTTAAGATAAGGAGAGTTTAGACGAGGTAAAGGTTAAGATAAGGAGAGTTTAGACGAGGTAAAGGTTAAGATAAGGAGAGTTTAGACGAGGTAAAGGTTAAAATAAGGAGAGTTTAGACGAGGTAAAGGTTGAGATAAGGAGAGTTTAGGCGAGGTTAAGATAAGGTGAGTTTAGACGAGGTAAAGGTTAAGATAAGGAGAGTTTAGACGAGGTAAAGGTTAAGATAAGGTGAGTTTAGACGAGGTAAAGGTTAAGATAAGGTGAGTTTAGACGAGGTAAAGGTTAAGACGTTTAGACGAGGTAAAGGTTAAGATAAGGAGAGTTTAGACGAGGCGAAGGTTAAGATAAGGATAGTTTAGACGAGGTAAAGGTTAAGATAAGGAGAGTTTAGACGAGGTAAAGGTTAAGATAAGGATAGTTTAGACGAGGTAAAGGTTAAGATGAGAGTTTAGACGAGGTAAAGGTTAAGATAAGGAGAGTTTAGACGAGGTAAAGGTTAAGATAAGGATAGTTTAGACGAGGTAAAGGTTAAGATAAGGAGAGTTTAGACGAGGTAAAGGTTAAGATAAGGAGAGTTTAGACGAGGTAAAGGTTAAGATAAGGAGAGTTCAGACGAGGTAAAGGTTAAGATAAGGAGAGTTTAGACGAGGTAAAGGTTGAGATAAGGAGTTTAGACGAGGTAAAGGTTAAGATAAGGAGAGTTTAGACGAGGTAAAGGTTAAGATAAGGAGAGTTTAGACGAGGTAAAGGTTAAGATAAGGAGAGTTTAGACGAGGTAAAGGTTAAGATAAGGAGAGTTTAGACGAGGTAAAGGTTAAGATAAGGAGAGTTTAGACGAGGTAAAGGTTAAGATAAGGAGAGTTTAGACGAGGTAAAGGTTAAGATAAGGTGAGTTTAGACGAGGTAAAGGTTAAGATAAGGAGAGTTTAGACGAGGTAAAGGTTAAGATAAGGAGAGTTTAGACGAGGTAAAGGTTAAGATAAGGAGAGTTTAGACGAGGTAAAGGTTAAGATAAAGAGAGTTTAGACGAGGTAAAGGTTAAGATAAGGAGAGTTTAGACGAGGTAAAGGTTAAGATAAGGAGAGTTTAGACGAGGTAAAGGTTAAGATAAGGAGAGTTTAGACGAGGTAAAGGTTAAGATAAGGAGAGTTTAGACGAGGTAAAGATTAAGATAAAGAGAGTTTAGACGAGGTAAAGGTTGAGATAAGGAGAGTTTAGACGAGGTAAAGGTCAAGATAAGGTGAGTTTAGACGAGGTAAAGGTCAAGATAAGGTGAGTTTAGACGAGGTAAAGGTTGAGATAAGGAGAGTTTAGACGAGGTAAAGGTTAAGATAAGGAGAGTTTAGGCGAGGTTAAGATAAGGAGAGTTTAGACGAGGTAAAGGTTAAGATAAGGAGAGTTTAGACGAGGTAAAGGTTAAGATAAGGTGAGTTTAGACGAGGTAAAGGTTAAGATAAGGAGAGTTTAGACGAGGTAAAGGTTAAGATAAGGTGAGTTTAGACGAGGTAAAGGTTAAGATAGTCTGACGTTCTTTCATCCAGTCCAGTTGTTTCAGCAGCTGGACGCTACAGACTCGCTTATTCTGGAAACTCATCACAACTGAAAAGCTGTGTTTGGTGTCAGTCCTTGTATTAAGAGACCTGTCAATCAATCTGGGAGTGACAGGAGCTTCCTGTCCCGTGCTGTGTGCCGTGGTAGCGAGGCGACCCTGTACATCTGGATTAAGGACTGTAACTTTAACAGCATTGGTAAAACGGCGCAGTAGACTGTGATGGTAAAGTAATGCTACACAGGCAGATAAACAAGCATTGTTGTACTGTAAACCGCTATATCTCATTATATGTTGGGAATCATTTAGGAGTTCAGTCCATTTATCTACCAAATACTTTGGACTAACGTCAGCTTCCCATGTATTCATATGTGCAATATGCTCAATGAAATGATCAAATTGCAACTTAAGATGTTTAAGTGAGGCTTTAGCATCAGTGCTAATTAGCACTGATGCTAAAGCCCAATTTATGCTCCAAATGTCGGCTAGTCTGCGAGCCGAGATAAGAAAATGTGTCATGTACATGACAGCCCTGGGAGACACAAAAAGTGTCTCTCATGACATCAAAATTGTCGAGAGACATCTGTCTGCTCGTCGACATTTGGAGTATAAATTGGGCCTAACGCCTCAAACTATTAGCACTGATGCTAACGCCTCAAACTATTAGCACTGATGCTAACGCCTCAAACTATTAGCACTGATGCTAACACTGCAAGTCTGTTCATGTTTCAGAGAGGATCATATTGGGTAAGGAGACGTCGACACGCCCGCCACTCAGGACCATCACATACACCACGGGCTTCCTGACCCAGTTCAGATGGGTTCTGAAGAGAACCTTCAAGAACCTGATGCTGAACCCACAGACCTCCGTAGCACAGGTAGTACAACACACACACACACACACACACACCTCCCCGACAGCATCCGGATGTGGGCCACTTCAGCCAATGATGCGGCACTGCTGGTCTTCTTCTGGCCCTGACAACATGGATGTGAGCCTGAAGTGGCCCACATGTATAATAGCAAATATGGCCCAAATATGCCAAATCACATGTGGGCCTTTTTTGGCAAAGACACGGTGCTCTGGGCAACATGTGATCTGGATGTGACCCTGCAGCGCCCCGTGTGGTAAATGGTGAATATGGCCCAAATATCACAAAACTAATATGGCCACCTTTGGCAAATATGTGGCACATGTGGCATTGCTATGGCTTGGTTCTGGCCCAGATCTGGCAAACCGGAGCGGACTGCCCAAGTGTCATCATTCCATGTGGTATGTGGGCCGGATGAAAGTATCGGGTGTGGGACGGGTCCGGGCCACAGCAGTTTTACTATCTGGGCTGTCATGTTCATGTGTAAGAAGCCTTCCTTAAAGTCTGCTCAAACGATTCAGAACAAAAGGTGTTTGTCATCAGACGTGTCAGATTTGCAGGGGTGAAACATGCTCAGGCCCCATTGGCTCCATGACTGACTGGGTGAACCATGTGATCACGCTCAAACATCGCACAACACCGACAGGTGTACATATTACAGCGAATTCGGGGGGCAGCCGGGAACCGCCGCAGTGGGATGCGAACCCGGACTGCGCTAACCAGTCAACTAAAAGGTCCGACCCGTTAGCCAGGGGCTAGCGAGTCTTCATCCGTGGTCGTTACACTACCCCCCTCTTTCGGGAAGCGCCCCTCACGCCTCCGATGGCCTCACCATCCCACTTCTGACACCAAGGCAGAGAATTCAGGGGGGCAGCCGAGAACCGCTGCAGCCGGGACGCAGACCTGGGTCTCCTGCACCACGGGCGACTACGTTAACCAGTCGGCTAGAGGTCCGACCCGTTAGCCAAGGGCCAGCGCGTCTTCATCCGTGGTCGTTACAGTATCTTATAATCTCACGTCCAAATGTATGATTAAACATTTAACGTTACAAGTAATGATGACTTTCATTCCATCGTTTAGTCTATAAACTCTCAAAAACTGGGACAAACGCATCACAAATTCCCGGAAATCTCTTAAAACGGCAGGCAGCCCGACCAACCCTAGAGTCTTGATTAGGTAATGACCTGGTGATGAAGACGAACACATGGTACACCTTAAACTGCACCCAGCAAAAGACTCAGACTGACGAAGACCTAGCAACATGACCACGGGTTACCGGAGCCAGTAGTGATGATGAGACTGATGTACTTGTACTTCATGTCATGTGTGTGGTGTGGCTGTAGATAGCAGTGACCACCTTCCTGGCTCTGATCGTAGGAAGCATTTTCTACGACGTCCAAGACAACCAGAGCGGCGTGCAGAACAGGTACGCTACGCTGCCCTGACAGCCCTACTTCACTAGACACAGCAGGAGTACTAGCAGTACTAGCAGTACTACTAGCAGTACAACTAGTACTAGCAGTACTAGTACTGTTTCACCCCTCTCAGATTGCTATACTGCACGTTCATCAGCAGGTGTCTATTTGCACTGTATTTGTCTCAGGTTCGGCGCCCTCTTCTTCATCACCGTCAATCAGTGTTTCAGCTCCTTGTCCTCCGCTGAGCTCTTCATCGCAGAGAGAAAAATCTTCACGTAGGACACACACACACACACACACACACACACACATCGCAGAGAGAACTCTTCATATAGGACACACACACACACACACATCGCAGAGAGAACTCTTCACATAGGACACACACACACACACACACACACACACACACACACACACACACACACACACACATCGCAGAGAGAACTCTTCACATAGGACACACACACAATCACAGAGAGAACTCTTCACATAGGACACACACACCGCAGAGAGAACTCTTCACATAGGACACACACACACACACACACACATCGCAGAGAGAACTCTTCACATAGGACACACACACACACACACTGCAGAGAGAAAACTCTTCACATAGGACACACACACACACACATCGTAGAGAGAACTCTTCACATAGGACACACACACAATCACAGAGAGAACTCTTCACATAGGACACACACACACACACACACACACATCGCAGAGAGAACTCTTCACATAGGACACACACACACACTGCAGAGAAAACTCTTCACATAGGACACACACACACACACACACAATCACAGAGAGAACTCGTCACATAGGACACACACACACACACAATCACAGAGAGAACTCTTCACATAGGACTCACACACTGCAGAGAGAAAACTCTTCACATAGGACACACACACACACACACACAATCACAGAGAGAACTCGTCACATAGGACTCACACACCGCAGAGAAAACTCTTCACATAGGACACACACATCACAGAGAGAACTCTTCACATAGGACACACACACAATCACAGAGAGAACTCGTCACATAGGACACACACACAATCACAGAGAGAACTCTTCACATAGGACACACACATCGCAGAGAGAACTCTTCACATAGGACACACACACATCGCAGAGAACTCTTCACATAGGACACACACACAATCACAGAGAGAACTCGTCACATAGGACACACACACACACAATCACAGAGAGAACTCTTCATAGGACACACACAATTACAGAGAGAACTCTTCACATAGGACACACACACTGCAGAGAGAAAACTCTTCACATAGGACACACATACACACACATCGCAGAGAGAAAACTGTTCATGTAGGACACACACACACACGTTAACAGTTGTGAACCCTGTGTGTCTGCAGTCACGAGTACATCAGTGGTTACTACAGAGTGTCTGTGTACTTCCTGTCCAAGATCCTGTCTGACATCCTCACTCTGAGAACCGTCCCTGCCATGATATTCAGCTGTGTGGCTTATTTCCTCGTGGGTGAGTAAAAACACCCACCCACTCGCTCTCTCTCTCTCTCTCTCTCTCTCTCTCTCTCTCTCCCCCTCTGGCCCCCTTCATCTCTATCCTCTCTCCTCCATTTTAGACAGACAGTCAGCGTGTCTGTCTCTCCCCGCTGGACTCTTACTGAAACTGACTGAGGCCCAGTGGTTATTGTGTAGGAAGCCCTTTAGTGTGAGACAGAAACAGTAATGTGTAGTCTGCCTGTTGTGTGTGTGTGTGTGTGTGTGTGTGTGTGTGTGTTCAGGTTTTAAGGCGACTGTAGAATCCTTCTTCCTCTTCATGTTCTCCGTGGTTCTGGTGGCGTACGCGGCCACCTCCATGGCTCTGGCCATCTCGGCAGACCAGACCGTGGTGGCCATCGCCAACATCTTCATGACCATCGCCTGTGTCTTCATGATGGTGAGACACACACCTGAAGACACACATGTGGCAGGAAGAAAGAAAAGAAAAAACCTAAAACATGTCAAAGTAATAATCTCTCTCTCTCTCCAGATCTTTGCTGGTTTGTTGGTAAATCTTCCCAGTATCCCTGTGTGGCTTTCATGGCTGAAATACTTTAGTATACCAAGATACGGACTCACTGTAAGTATATATATATATATGCACACAAACAGTACACACATATGGAGATATAATTTGTAAAGGTGTCATTAATACAATGAAGATAATGTCAATGGGTCTCTCTCTCTCTCTCTCTCTAGGCACTTCAGATTAATGAGTTTGTGGGTTTGAAATTCTGTGGTGGACAAAACATATCTATCACAATACCTGGACTCAGGTAACACACCCACACACGACAAGGGACACATTACATTTAAAGTCACAACGTGATAAAAGTTGCTTCAATTTATCCATCCATCCATTATCCAAACCGCTCGTCCTGCTCAGGGTCGCGGGATGCTGGAGCCTAAACCCAGAAGTAATTGGGCGGCAGGCGAGGAGACGCCCTGGACAGGCCATCACACGTTCCACTTAGTGGTCCACTTAGTCTGGACCACTTAGTCTCACCAACAAACAGTGTCCTTTCTCTTCTTGTGTGCTTGACTGGTGTGATGTGAGTCTCCCTTGTGTGCATGTGCAGTCTGTCCTCATCCCAGGTCTCTGTGGTGATGGTGGTCTCCACCTGGACACTGCTTGGCGTCCCCTTCATCATTCTCTTTTTATATATCTTATAAATCCATATAATTTTGCTATCCTGTTTTAACGTTACGTCCTTCTCTCACTCAGATGTGTGTGCGTCGTTTTAGTCCAATAAAATCAAAATTCTGTCATTTTGATAATTTTGTACAAGTCGTATATCATCCAGTAAGTAAGCATGTTAATTAGATACTAAAACTGAAAAACATGTTTTACTTGGTTAAGTCACTCAAGCAAGATCATTGAAACAGTCTTGTCAGTCAGTCATCTGTCTTCGTGCTCCAGAGCCTAACAGGAACCTTTCTCTTCGTTGTCTCTAGTTGCACGGGGGAAGAATTTCTGGAGGAACAGGGCGTAGATTACTCCAAATGGGGCTTCTGGCAGAACCACCTGGCCTTGATTATCATGATCATCATCTTCCTCAGCATCGCATACCTCAAACTACGATTCATCAGGAAGTTCACCTAGACCATCCTCATCCTCCTCATCTTCATCCTGATCAACTATTATTAGAACGTACAAACCTGCGATCATTGACTGTTTGTAAAATAATGACTGAAACAGTGATCCATCAATCAGCACTTACTGTCTACTTCCTAAATGCGACTAGAAACTCCATCAAAGCATCGTGCCGAAGAGCCGTAGATCATGCTAGATTGCAAGAGGAAACCGGGAAATTGTGGACAAAGTATTTTTAATTCATTTCACCAAATCTCAACTTCAGAAGGCTTTCTGTGGGTTAAATTTTGCGGAAGAAAAACACCTTTAACTTAATAAAGAAGCCATTGACAGGCACATCTGCTGAATGAGTTTAATATTTTTTTAGCTTCAACAATTCCTCCTCTAAATCAGTGTTTTATAAATATATATGGTGCATGCATCCCATGCAAGACCAAGCCCCTCCATGGGATGTACCATCGACAGATAGAAGACAGAGTGGCTAGAAAAGGCTGGACTGAAGGACAGCACAGAGGTTCTGATCATAGCAGCACAAGAACAGGCAATCAGAACCAGAGGTCTACCACACCAGACAAGACCCAAGATGCAGGCTGTGCAAAGATGCCCCTGAGACAGTCCAGCACTTAGTAGCAGGGTGTAAGATGCTAGCTGGGAAAGCGTACACTGAAAGGCATAACCAAGTGGCTGGGAGAGTGTACAGGAATATCTACAGAATACAGATTGGAAGTCCCAAAGTCCAAATGGGAGACACCACCAAAGGTGGTTGAGAATGGCAGAGCTAAGATCCTGTGAGACTTCAAGTTCCAGGCTGTCAAGCAGGTGCTGGCTAACCAACCAGACATTGTGGTGGTCGACAAGGAACAGAAGCAGTAGTGCTCGATGCAGCAATCCCGAGCAACGGCACCCAGATAGCAAAATTGCTGTGGCTCAGACTTGCCCCACACCGACACTTTCATCCGGCCCACATACCGAGTGGGATGATGGCACTTGGGCGGTCCGCTCCTGTTTGCAAGATCTGGGCCAGAACCAAGCTATAGCAATGCTGCATGTGCCACATATTTGCCAAAGGTGGCCCATATTTGTTTTGTGTTATTTGGGCCATATTCACCATTTACCACACGGGCCACTTCAGGGTCACATCCAGATTACATGTTGCCATGAGCGCCGCATCTTTGCCAAAAAAGGCCCACATTTGATTTGGCATATTTGGGCCATGTTTGCTATTATACATGTGGGCCACTTCAGGCTCCCATCCATTTTGTCAGGGCCAGAAGAAGGCCTTCAGTGCTGCGTCATTGCCTGAAGTGGCCCACATCCGGATGGTGTCTGGGCAACATCAGGAAGAAAGAGCATGAGAAGCTAGAGAAACACCAAGGGCTGAGGGAAGAACTAGATGGGATGTGGAAGGTGAAATCCACAGTAGTCCCAGTGGTAATAGGAGCACTAGGGGCTGTGACCCCCAAAATGAGAGAGTGGCTCCAGCAGATTCCAGGAAGAACATCTGAGGTCTCTGTCCAGAAGAGTGTGGTCCTAGGAACAGCTGAGATACTACGCAGAATGTATTTGTGTAAGGCTGGTAGCAGGTTGGTTGAAATGCAGTGTTAGTTTTATAAAAAGCTGGTTTGTGTGTCACTGTCCGCTTGATTATTGCGTAATATTATGTTTATGAATGATTTCAAGTTCAACGTTATTATCATCACTTTCTGTGTTTCAAAACAAAGATGTGCTCTACACAGATGTTTACACTGTAAAGTCAATAAAATATTTTTTGCGGTTCTGGTGTTCTGAAAATCCTTTTGTTAGTCCAATAACATCAGAGACGCACACGTGATTATTTTGTTAGATGGAGGTTTCTGTACACGTTGCAGCGGGTGGATGTGTGTTAGGAGCCGTCATGTCTCTACTGAGGGACGACATCCAGACATGGACCAGCCCACACCTCTGTCATGTCTCTACTGAGGGACGACATCCACACATGGACCAGCCCACACCTCTGTCATGTCTCTACTGAGGGACGACATCCACACATGGACCAGCCCACACCTCTGTCATGTCTCTACTGAGGGACGACATCCAGACATGGACCAGCCCACACCTCTGTCATGTCTCTACTGAGGGACGACATCCACACATGGACCAGCCCACACCTCTGTCATGTCTCTACTGAGGGACGACATCCAGACATGGACCAGCCCACACCTCTGTCATGTCTCTACTGAGGGACGACATCCACACATGGACCAGCCCACACCTCTGTCATCTCTCTACTGAGGGACGACCCCCACACATGGACCAGCCCACACCTCTGTCATGTCTCTACTGGGGACGACCTCCACACATGGACCAGCCCACACCTCTGTCATGTCTCTACTGAGGGACGACCTCCACACATGGACCAGCCCACACCCCTGTCATGTCTCTACTGAGGGACGACCTCCACACATGGACCAGCCCACACCTCTGTCATGTCTCTACTGAGGGACGACATCCAGACATGGACCAGCCCACACCTCTGTCATGTCTCTACTGGGGACGACCTCCACACATGGACCAGCCCACACCTCTGTCATGTCTCTACTGAGGGACGACCTGCAGACATGGACCAGCCCACACCTCTGTCATGTCTCTACTGAGGGACGACATCCAGACATGGACCAGCCCACACCTCTGTCATGTCTCTACTGAGGGACGACATCCACACATGGACCAGCCCACACCTCTGTCATCTCTCTACTGAGGGACGACCTCCACACATGGACCAGCCCACACCTCTGTCATGTCTCTACTGGGGATGACCTCCACACATGGACCAGCCCACACCTCTGTCATGTCTCTACTGAGGGACGACCTCCACACATGGACCAGCCCACACCCCTGTCATGTCTCTACTGAGGGACGACCTCCACACATGGACCAGCCCACACCTCTGTCATGTCTCTACTGAGGGACGACATCCAGACATGGACCAGCCCACACCTCTGTCATGTCTCTACTGGGGACGACCTCCACACATGGACCAGCCCACACCTCTGTCATGTCTCTACTGAGGGACGACCTCCACACATGGACCAGCCCACACCCCTGTCATGTCTCTACTGAGGGACGACCTCCACACATGGACCAGCCCACACCTCTGTCATGTCTCTACTGAGGGACGACCTCCACACATGGACCAGCCCACACCTCTGTCATGTCTCTACTGAGGGACGACATCCACACATGGACCAGCCCACACCTCTGTCATGTCTCTACTGAGGGACGACCTCCACACATGGACCAGCCCACACCTCTGTCATGTCTCTACTGACGGATGACCTCCAGACATGGACCAGCCCACACCCCTGTCATGTCTCTACTGAGGGATGACCTCCAGACATGGACCAGCCCACACCTCTGCCATGTCTCTACTGAGGGACGACATCCACACATGGACCAGCCCACACCCCTGTCATGTCTCTACTGAGGGACGACCTCCAGACATGGACCAGCCGACACCTCTGTCATGTCTCTACTGAGGGACGACATCCAGACATGGACCAGCCCACACCTCTGTCATGTCTCTACTGAGGGACGACCTGCAGACATGGACCAGCCCACACCTCTGTCATGTCTCTACTGAGGGATGACATCCACACATGGACCAGCCCACACCTCTGTCATGTCTCTACTGAGGGACGACCTGCAGACATGGACCAGCCCACACCTCTGTCATGTCTCTACTGAGGGACGACCTGCAGACATGGACCAGCCCACACCCCTGTCATGTCTCTACTGAGGGACGACCTGCAGAC
This sequence comes from Lampris megalopsis, assembly GCA_022114975.2. NCBI lineage: Eukaryota > Metazoa > Chordata > Actinopteri > Lampriformes > Lampridae > Lampris > Lampris megalopsis. The sequence goes on from JAJHIY020000278.1 coordinate 160,922, forward strand.
ATGGACCAGCCCACAACTCTGTCATGTCTCTACTGAGGGACGATTTGCAGACATGGACCAGCCCACACCTCTGTCATGTCTCTACTGAGGGACGACCTGCAGACATGGACCAGCCCACACCTCTGTCATGTCTCTACTGAGGGACGACCTGCAGACATGGACCAGCCCACACCTCTGTCATGTCTCTACTGAGGGACGACCTGCAGACATGGACCAGCCCACACCTCTGTCATGTCTCTACTGAGGGACAACCTCGAGACATGGACCAGCCCACACCTCTGTCATGTCTCTACTGAGGGACGACCTCCAGACATGGACCAGCCCACACCCCTGTCATGTCTCTACTGAGGGACGACCTGCAGACATGGACCAGCCCACACCTCTGTCATGTCTCTACTGAGGGACGACCTCCAGACATGGACCAGCCCACACCTCTGTCATGTCTCTACTGAGGGACGACCTGCAGACATGGACCAGCCCAGAGATCCGTCAGTGATGACTTCTTACTCTCATATCACTTTACAAGAGATTAGATGGATAAAGGTTGTGCCATGACAAGATAATAATGAGATCATTAACACACACACACACACACACACACAGACAAACACATGCAAACGTACACAGACACACCCACATGTACACATACACACAGACATATACACATGCAAACGTAGACACACAGAAGTACACACAGACATATACATTCACACATACACACAGACATGTATACACACAGACGTACACACATACACACACACACAGACGTACACACATACACACACACACACAGACGTACCCATACACACAGACACACACCCAAACAGATGTACACACACACACAGACGTACACACATGCATGAACTGTAACATTCAAATCTACACGTGACAATATTAGATCAATGTGTGTGTGTGTGTGTGTGTGTGTCTGTCTTTGTGTGTGTGCATATGTGTGTGTTTGTAAAATGATACTGTTTTGTGGTTGCTGCCATGGAAACAGCAGGTAACAACACTATGAGCTGGTGTGTGTGTGTTTGTGTTTCCAAAGATCTTGTCCTGTAACTCAGGTGGAACAAGGTATTACCCGACACACAGACACACACACACACACACACACAGCTGGTTAGCAGCTGAGTAATGGCCTCTGTCAGTAAACTGGATGTGCAGCTGAAGAGAGGTTACAGACCATTGCAGACTGGTTGTACTGGTTGGCTCCCAGTTGTTCCACCTGCTTTGGTCGAATGAATCACATCATAAGAAAATGGTGTGTACAACATGTTTGTACAACATACAACATGGGTCGTTCTGAAGAGCTCAGTGAATTCAAGTGTGGTACTGTCATAGGACGCCACCTTTGCAATAAGATATTGCTGGATATTCCACGGTCAACTGTAAGTGGTGTTATTGAAAAGTAGAAGCATTTAGGAACAACAGCAACTCAGCCAGGAAGTGGCGGACCACATAAAGTCACAGTGGGGTCAACGCGTGCTGAGGCGCATAGTGCGTAAGAGTCGCCAACGCTCTGTTGACTCAATAACTGCAGAGCTCCAAACTTCCTCTGGGATCAACATCAGCACAAAAACTGTGTGCCAGGAGCTTGATGGAAGGGGTTTCCATGGCCGAGCAGCTGCATGCAAGCCTTACATCACCAAGCACGATGCCAAGTGTCGGATGGAGTGGTGTAAAGCACGCTGCCACTGGACTCGAGCAGCGGAAACGTGTTCTGTGGAGCGACGAATCACGCTTCTCTGTCTGACAGTCTGGATGGACGAGTCTGGGTTTGGTGGATGCCAGAAGAATGTTACCTGCCTGGCTGCATTGTGCCAACTGTACAGTCTGGTGGAGGAGGGATAATGGTATGGGGTTGTTTTTCAGGGATTGGGCTAGGCCCCTTAGTTCCAGTGAAGGGAAATCTTAATGCTTCAGCATACCAAGACATTTTGGACAATTCTATGCTTCCAACTTTGTGGGAACAGTTGGGGAGGGTCCTTTTCTGTTCCAGCATGACTGTGTCCCAGTGCATAAAGCAAGGTCCATTAAGACATGCTCGGGTGAGTTTGGTGTGGAAGAACTTGACTGGCCCGCACAGAGCCCTGACCTCAACCCCATCGAACAGCTTTGAGATGAACTAGAAAGGAGATTGTGAGCCAAGACCTCTCGTCCAACATCAGTGCCTAACTTCACAAATGCTCTTCTGGATGAATGGACAAAAATTTCCCACAGACACACTCCAAAATCTTGGGGAAAGCCTTCCCAGAAGAGTGGAAGCTGTTAGCGCTCGACTGTATAAATTGAAACCAATCGTTGACTGGTTAGGTGTTCCGCCCGGAAGGTTAGCAGAGACACAAGCTGCCTCAGCATGTGTCTCTGGGTGTCTCCAAAAACTGCTAACCTTCCGGGCGGAACACCTAACCAGACAAAGATCGGTTCCTATTTATACAATCAAGCGCTAATCGGCTCCTACAGACAGTACTGGGTGAGGCCGCCGCAAACGTGAATTCATGTTGCCATCTTCCCACACCGGAAACGGATTTGTGCAGATAGATTCCTTTAATCCGCCAGGGGGGGAAATGCAGCTAAAGTCTCCATCATAAATACTATAGATATGTTATCAATAAACTCTCTCATACCTATTACAGATATGTTATCAGTAGTGTTGTGTCAGCCATCACAGATCACCTTGAGCAAGGCAGCAAAGCCGAACCGTGGATAATGGAAGCAGAAAGGTGAATCAGTTGACCGGGACACCGTTTAGTGGGAGAAGTGTGTCCGGATGAACTGAGTCACCTTGCTGTGCTTTTCTCACCTGGGTTACTGAGCATGCATCAAGACAAGGGAAGCAGATTGGCTGTACTGGGAACCTGCCAGTGGTCCAACAACACTGGTTTACTTTCTTTTCCCCACACTTATAAGCAAGGCCAACATATGGGGACTAAATAAACCTGTACAGTCAGCTGACTGCGCAGCCACATGCACAGCTGACCAGGATTTCACAATCAATAGCTCACGTAAAGGAACAAAGAAATGAGAGAAAGATAAAAAAAGGAGGTGAAAAACGAAGTGGGTACAAATAATGCTAAAAGACGCAAAACAGTGTGATACACAATACTGTCTGTCTGCAGTTAAAGTCTGGATGCAGCAAAACCTCCTCAAACTCAACAGCGACAAAACTGAACTCCTCTTCATTGGCCCCAAGTCCACTCTCAGCCAAATCAACAACCTTGCACCCACCATCGATGGCACTACTGTCTCCCCTCCCCCCAGGCACCCACGCAGCCTTGGTGTGATGCCTGATCCCACCCTCTCCCTGGAGCCACATATCCGCCACATGGTCAAATCCTCCTTCCACCACCTTCGCAACATTGCAAAAATAAGATCCTCTCTCACTCGCCCTGCGGCTGAGATGCTGATCCATGCCTTCACCTCCTCCCGCCTTGATTACTGCAGCTCACTCCTCTATAGCATCAGTGCTAGCTCTGTCAAGAGACTCCAACTGGTCCAGAACGCATCCGCCCGACTTTTAACTTTCACCAAATCCTGGCACCACATCACCCCAGTCCTAAAAGACCTCCACTGGCTCCCCATCTCCCACCGGATCAATTACAAACTCCTGGTTCTTACTTATAAAGCCCTTCACAAACTGGCTCCCCCATACCTCACCGATCTCCTCTCCCCCTACCAACCCTCTCGGTCCCTCAGATCCACCTCAGCCTCCCTTCTCTCCACCCCCAGGTCCAAACTCCGCAGCTCTGGTGACTCAGCCTTCTCCAGAGCAGCTCCAGGGTCTGGAACTCACTTCCCCAAATCATTAGAGACTCAGAATCCCTCCCAGTCTTCCAATCCCGTCTCAAGACACACTTTTTTCCATTACCTTCTCGTGCCCCCCCCCTCCCCGTCCGCTCATCCACCCCTGTATGTCTGCCCCTCTTCCCATCCACCCCTGTATGTCTGCCCCCCCCTTCCCATCCACCCCTGTATGTCTGCCCCCCCCTCCCATCCACCCCTGTATGTCTGCCCCCCCCTTCCCATCCACCCCTGTATGTCTGCCCATCCACCCCTGTATGTCTGCCCCCCTTCCCATCCACCCCTGTATGTCTGCCCCCCTTCCCATCCACCCCTGTATGTCTGCCCCCCCTTCCCATCCACCCCTGTATGTCTGCCCCCCCTTCCCATCCACCCCTGTATGTCTGCCCCCCCTTCCCATCCACCCCTGTATGTCTGCCCCCCTCCCATGATTTATTATTACTACTATTACTGAAAAGACAGAAACCATCTGAGATCAATTCCTCTAACGGATGCACTGGGGTGTGGCCTCAGAGAAGGAAGGCCACATATGGTCGTAGTTGTTGGTGAAGCAGGGCGGGGCTTCCAGCTGTCCGTCAAACCTCCCTGCAGATGGAAGGGAAGGTAAAGCCGGGATTAAGAGATTCCTGGAATGTTGCAACCAGGAACAACAAGTCCCATATTCACTTGGTTCAGACAAAGCTTTAGTCTAGACACGACTCACCCTTTCTCCACAACCCTCCTCCCTCCCTCCCTCCCTCCCTCTCTTTCTACCACTCACTCGTTCATCGCCTTCACATCTAGTCTGTCTCCCAACAGTCCGTCCATCACCTCTGGATTTAACCCCTGCACTCTTCTCACCCCCCCCTCACCCTCTCTCTCAGCATGTATTCTGCCCCATCTTTACCGTCTCTCTTTCTGCTTCTCTGTCTCCTCGGAGTGCAACACACCACCTCGACTACAGGTCAGTAAAATCACACACACACACACACACACACACACACACACACGGGACGGGCGATGGGACGTGAGCTTGTGAACACAGTTTTTTAAATGTCCTCTCTTACAGACGGGCTCCTGCCCTCCCTGTCGGGGTTTCAAGTTCCTGAGTTGGACGGGTCTGCTGTGGACGCCCCCTGTAGGATCTTCCCTGCTATTACACCACCCATCTCCGCCTCTGCCACACCGCCCAGCACCATACAGGTACCACAGCCGTCCGCCCCACCTGGCGGACGGCCGGAACGTCCCGCTGTCATTCAGACGAGCAGCAGAACTGTCCCGCGTGTCCCGTCTCCTGTCCTGCTCCTGAAGGAAGTGGCGGACTTTTAAAAAAAACTAACTGACACCCAATTTGTTCCTAGCAGCTTCATGTTTAAAGACGAGCTAATATACTTTTCTTGATTTGGAAATGTACATCAGGTGTCAGCCGCGCCCCGAAGAACGGCCGGCCAATCCCAACCCGGAAAACCGACGTCCCGCAACACCGGCGGGCTGACGGACAGACTCCCTCCCTGCAGGCGACCAATCATCGGAAGCCTTTCCACAGCTGGCGCCCGCCTCCTCTACTGCCTCCTAGCCAACAGCAGACGCCCTCTGGCCAACACAGCTCCATGGCTGCCTACCCGTTCTCTGTCGCCTGGCAACAGACCTTTCTACCAACCACCGCCAGCAAGACACGCCCACTCAGCGGCTGCCCGTCTGCTCCGCCCTCACAGCGTCTCCTGGAGCTCTTCAGAGGAGTTGGAGGACTGACTTTAAACTGTGTAGTTTTGCAGCTCGGTACCTGCCTCAGACACACAGGCCGCCATTTTATTCAGCGCTGCAGGGTCAGTCTGGAGACACCAAGTCCGCAGCCTAAACCATGTTGTAACCCTGCTGCCCATCTTGGCCAGGTCCCCCTTGAGAAAGAGGTTTGTAATCTCAGCGGGATCCTCCTGGTTAAATAAATAAATAAATAAATAAATAAATAACACCCAGGTCTGTCCAAGTGTTGGTTCAAGCTAACATGTGCTATGCCGCTCTGACCCGCGACCTCCTCCCAAACTCCGTCCTACTGTTTTTATGGGTCTCTTATCTGAACAATAAAACGTATCTATGGTTACACTTTGTGGAGGCTCCGACGGCAAAAAGAAATATAATTTAAATGCAGGCTGGAGTTTTATCTCAAAATAGCTAAGGACATTTTTTTTTTTGGCAATTCTTAAGAAAGACAGCTACGTACTGTACAAGCTAGTGGAAGTTTATACCACCCGAGTCCACTTCATCCAAGTTAAGGACATGTACCAAACCATTATCTAGTATCACTTCCATCACAGCTAACTTCATCGTGGGCCTGGCTTCTGCCTTTCAGTGGTGCCGTGGGGCAGTATAGCCGTTTCCCACGCCTAGCTTAGCCGCTACCAGGGGCGGATCTAGACAAATACCCACGGGGTGGCGGGAGGGTGGCATGGAGACTGAGGGGTGGCAGGATTTTGCAAACGATCACACATGTCAATAGTTGCTCGGAAAAGCCCCCAAACTGAGATAGTTGAACTCAAAACCATTATTGCGGCACAATTTAAACACTGACTAGAAATACCCGAAGACCGTATTATAAATCTTCTTTTTTTACCAAATCTTTTAGACATTTTGGGACGTTCCCAAACTAAAACCGATAAAAGGATGAGGACAAAACCAAGAAAATTGAGAAACTAAAAGTGCGTTTTGATTCAATAGCCGAACGTGACGATCTAGTCCCCGCCGTGGTAGACGGCAAATAATTCTGTACGATGCCGAGAGTTGGAAAACTCCGTTCACACGCCGCACTGCTCACCGGTAACGCTGCAGCTACCCTGCACAACCCGGACAGCAGAACCCATCCTGGTACGGCTCCCCAGGACTCTCTTCTTGTGTTCTGTAGCCTATCCAACGCTCTCCTTGTCTGATGAAGTCCATGTTTTACATCGGCACTATTGACTCATAAGCACTGGCCAATCAGAGAACAGCCTCCTTTCTCAAAACACTTCTGCTCGAAGGATTTAGTGCCTGGACACCTTTCATGACGCTGCAGTTGGTATTTGGAAATCGTCTTTCCATTTCTCCCACCATGCTATCGGTGACTGGGCAGAACACTCTGACATGAGAACCGTGTTATCAGGTACTACATGCTGTCCACGCGCTGAAGCAAGGACACAATCCTGAAGCGTTCTTGTTGTCCGCGTCGACCTCGTTTGGTTGTGCTGGGTCGTAGAAACCTCACTTATTTTACACGTGGTTGTGTTTTTATGTTTTCTTCATTTGGGATATTCTTATATTTTTTCCACATTTCAATTCCACTGTCTGGATATTCTTAAGAATTAAGGGTCTACTTACACCATTATGCCATTGTGTTATCATTATATCATTGTCTTAAATTGACAAGATTTTTAACTGCAATTACTTCCGAAATAATATTTTGTCCAAAAAAGTAGTTGTTGTGACTGGCGTACTTCTTACTCAGATGTAACATTCTAAGTAGTAACAATATTCATAGTGTATGGACCAGCTGGACTGGAGACAGACAGCCTCTGACAACTTAGGCCCACTCATTCCCTTTCACTGTCTGAGCTCTGCATGTCTTCGTTTCTCTCACTCTCTCTTAACTCTCCCTCTTCCATCTCCTCCCTCTGAAGCTCTCCCTCTTCCACCTCCTCTCTGTGATGCTCTCCCTCTTCCAGCTCTCCCTCTTCCATCTCCTCCCTCTGAAGCTCTCCCTCTTCCATCTCCTCTCTGTGATGCTCTCCCTCTTCCAGCTCTCCCTCTTCCATCTCCTTTCTGTGAAGCTCTCCCTCTTCCATCTCCTCTATGTGATGCTCTCCCTCTTCCATCTCCTCTCTGTGATGCTCTCCCTCTTCCATCTCCTCCCTGTGAAGCTCTCCCTCTTCCATCTCCTCCCTGTGATGCTCTCCCTCTTCCATCTCCTCCCTGTGAAGCTCTCCCTCTTCCATCTCCTCTCTGTGAAGCTCTCCCTCTTCCATCTCCTCTCTGTGATGCTCTCCCTCTTCCATCTCCTCCCTGTGATGCTCTCCCTCTTCCATCTCCTCCCTGTGAAGCTCTCCCTCTTCCATCTCCTCCCTGTGAAGCTCTCCCTCTTCCATCTCCTCCCTGTGAAGCTCTCCCTCTTCCATCTCCTCCCTGTGATGCTCTCCCTCTTCCATCTCCTCCCTGTGATGCTCTCCCTCTTCCACCTCCTCCCTGTGAAGCTCTCCCTCTTCCATCTCCTCTCTGTGATGCTCTCCCTCTTCCATCTCCTCTCTGTGAAGCTCTCCCTCTTCCATCTCCTCTCTGTGAAGCTCTCCCTCTTCCATCTCCTCTCTGTGAAGCTCTCCCTCTTCCATCTCCTCTCTGTGAAGCTCTCCCTCTTCCATCTCCTCTCTGTGAAGCTCTCCCTCTTCCATCTCCTCTCTGTGATGCTCTCCCTCTTCCATCTCCTCTCTGTGAAGCTCTCCCTCTTCCATCTCCTCCCTGTGAAGCTCTCCCTCTTCCATCTCCTCCCTGTGAAGCTCTCCCTCTTCCATCTCCTCCCTGTGACGCTCTCCCTCTTCCATCTCCTCTCTGTGAAGCTCTCCCTCTTCCATCTCCTCTCTGTGAAGCTCTCCCTCTTCCATCTCCTCTCTGTGAAGCTCTCCTTCTTCCATCTCCTCTCTGTGATGCTCTCCCTCTTCCAGCCCTCCCTCTTCCATCTCCTCTCTGTGAAGCTCTCCCTCTTCCATCTCCTCTCTGTGAAGCTCTCCCTCTTCCAGCTCTCCCTCTTCCATCTCCTCTGTGACGCTCTCCCTCTTCCATCTCCTCTCTGTGAAGCTCTCCCTCTTCCATCTCCTCTCTATGAAGCTCTCCCTCTTCCATCTCCTCCCTGTGAAGCTCTCCCTCTTCCATCTCCTCCCTGTGACGCTCTCCCTCTTCCATCTCCTCTCTGTGATGCTCTCCCTCTTCCATCTCCTCTCTGTGATGCTCTCCCTCTTCCATCTCCTCTCTGTGATGCTCTCCCTCTTCCATCTCCTCTCTGTGATGCTCTCCCTCTTCCATCTCCTCTCTGTGATGCTCTCCCTCTTCCATCTCCTCCCTGTGAAGCTCTCCCTCTTCCATCTCCTCCCTGTGATGCTCTCCCTCTTCCATCTCCTCCCTGTGATGCTCTCCCTCTTCCATCTCCTCTCTGTGAAGCTCTCCCTCTTCCATCTCCTCCCTGTGATGCTCTCCCTCTTCCATCTCCTCTCTGTGATGCTCTCCCTCTTCCATCTCCTCTCTGTGATGCTCTCCCTCTTCCATCTCCTCTCTGTGATGCTCTCCCTCTTCCATCTCCTCCCTGTGATGCTCTCCCTCTTCCATCTCCTCCCTGTGATGCTTTCCCTCTTCCATCTCCTCCCTGTGATGCTCTCCCTCTTCCATCTCCTCTCTGTGACGCTCTCCCTCTTCCATCTCCTCTCTGTGAAGCTCTCCCTCTTCCATCTCCTCTCTGTGAAGCTCTCCCTCTTCCATCTCCTCTCTGTAATGCTCTCCCTCTTCCAGCTCTCCCTCTTCCATCTCCTCTCTGTGAAGCCCTCCCTCTTCCATCTCCTCTTTGTGATGCTCTCCCTCTTCCATCTCCTCTCTGTGATGCTCTCCCTCTTCCATCTCCTCTCTGTGATGCTCTCCCTCTTCCATCTCCTTTCTGTGATGCTCTCCCTCTTCCATCTCCTCCCTGTGATGCTCTCCCTCTTCCATCTCCTCCCTTTGATGTTCTCCCTCTTCCATCTCCTCTCTGTGATGCTCTCCCTCTTCCATCTCCTCCCTGTGATGCTCTCCCTCTTCCCTCTCCTCTCTGTGGCGTTCCTCCACATCACCATCTCCCTGGTCATCCTTGCCTTCCACCTTCTCACTTGCCTGTTGCTCTCTTCTCTTTGGTAGGAAAAAGCTAGTGATGTCACCCTTCCTCTTCAGTTTTTTACAATTGTCTCCAACAAGAATCAGCATGACTTCACTACCCTGATTTTCCTTTAATAGTCACCATTATTAACTATGGTACAATCTTATGTGTACAATTTCAAACGTAATGTCATGTAAAGTTTGAGTGAATGTGTGATTTATTCCTACTTACAGTCTGCTTCAAACTTCTTCGAGCCCCTCAACGCTCCAGCAGATTTCTGAAATAAGATTCGAAGTGATTAGTAATGTCAGTCCAAGTTTTCAACTGGCTCCTAGGTAGAAATGTACATACAAAGACTATATTCATAGCCTACACTCTGTAGCCACATATTCAGTGTCGCCTACGATCCAAAATATCCAAGGTTTAAGCAGTAATGCTGACTGCACAGCAAACAGCTTTTTTTCTGAAAATGCTGTAAAACTGCAAACTCTCGGGTAACTTGCTAAGCTCTGAACTGCCTGTCACTGCACTGCTGTGTAACTTTGTTTAGGAAGAGTCATTTAGGTGCTTTTTAGACTGGGTGCTTTTGTATAACTGCATACACTTGCATGATTGATATGACATGTGGAAGTTTGTCAAACTGTCCACAGAATGAGCAGTTTCAGAGATGCTGGTCACCTTAGCTGCCTGCCCCAAAACCAGAGACAACAAGACCAACCCACCACCGCCCTTCTGTAGCAGGACGTTGTTACCTACACGCAGTCAAGCTGGCACACTTAGCTTGGTTGCAAACCTGGCTAATGGCTAACAGTTAGCCAGCAAACGTGGCTAAAGGCCAACAGTTAACTAGCAGTTAGCTAGCAAACGTGGCTAAAGGCCAACAGTTAGCTAGCAAACGTGGCTAAAGGCCAACAGTTAACTAGCAAACGTGGCTAAAGGCTAACAGTTAAATAGCAGTTAGCTAGCAAACGTGGCTAAAGGCCAACAGTTAACTAGCAGTTAGCTAGCAAACGTGGCTAAAGGCTAACAGTTGACTAGCACTTAGCAGCAAACGTGGCTAAAGGCTAACCGTTAACTAGCAGTTAGCTAGCAAACGTGGCTAAAGGCTAACAGTTAAACTAGCCGTTAGCTAGCAAACGTGGCTAAAGGCTAACAGTTAAACTAGCCGTTAGCTAGCAAACGTGGCTAAAGGCTCACTGGAAACCGTGGCTCGTCTCGCAGCTTCGACAGCACGAGCGTCGCATCTTTCTCTGGTTTCTTAACGGATGGTGTGCGGTAGTATTACCATGTGGTCTGCCGAGTCTGCCTGCCGGCCGGCCGGCCTTCTTCCCCGTATCGTGGTCTGCAAGCCGAGTCGAGCAGCCCCTGCTGAGGGAGGGTCGTGTTTTTTCATTTTTCTCCCCAACTGTATCCGGTGTCGTACCTGCGGGTGGGAAGCCGAATGTGGGTATGAGTCCTGGTGGCTGCACTAGCGCCTCCTCTGGTCGGTCGGGGCGCCTGTTTTGGGGGCGGCGGGGGACTGACACGCACGCATGCGCGCACGCACGCACGCGCGCGCGCGCGCGCGCACACACACACACACACACACACAAAGGCGCTGTACAATGTTGAAGCAACACAATACAAAGTTAAAACAACACAACTGAAAAAGAGCAAAATAAGAGCTAAAAGCTGTCCGCCTTATTCCTACCCCCCACGATACTGTAACGTGCATGGATAAGTAGACCTGCTGGCCGCTGGCTCGCGGGTGTGACCCTTTAGTCGAGCGGTTAGCGATGCCTCCTGCGGTGCGGGCGATATGGGTTCGCGTCCCGGCCGCGGCACTTCCTGTTGTTGCGTTGCCCCCGAATTCGCTACAGTGTCTACACAGCAATAAAGTCGGCCGGGTGTTGTTTAAGGATGTTGGAAACGACATTGTCTACCTAAAAACAGACATGGAGCCGAGTCCACGTTTCTCTCCTTGACGCCATACCCACCCATCACCTCCGTTTCCTTCTCCAACATGCCCACTGAAGTCCGCTCCAATCACCACCCTCTCCCCCTTGGGTACCCTCTCCACCACGTCATCCAACTCAGTCCAACACTCAGCTCGCGGGGCATATGTGCTGATAACATTCATCGATACACCTTAAAAACGCGGGGTAAAGAAAGCTAGCAAACTAGTGGACATCACATGAACTCACTCACCTGTTGTTGTGCCATGATGCGTCCCGATGAGTCGGCGTCTCTTCTTCTCAGGTGGCCTCTCGTAACCCAGAATAAGGGTTGTGTAGGGCAGATCCAGCCTTGGCTGCTTATCAACAAGGTGAAACGAGCAGACATAAAGAGTTTGAGGGGCTTTTTTAAGTTTAAGCTCTTTAGCCAATTCCTGTTTGCCTCGTCGTCTTGTGGGAGGCGGCGGAAAGTGTACCGTCGCTGACAGGAAGTCCGATTTAGTTTCAGGCTTATGATCGAAGCACTTCCGTTAAAGCAACTCGTCAAGTTTCGTCTGGTTGTACGTACAACCACGGACAGCACGTGTTGTCCCCGAGCTCCGTAACGACATATTATAGGTAGGTTAGCAACTTTTATCGTCTTTTTTAAACACGAACAGCAACAGCTAACACTTCTTCGGCCAAATCTGCCGCCGGTCTGTTATACTGCTTCCGCCGAACACCGGAAGTATTACCCATAATCGTTTCACCAGTGACCCCCCCAGGAAACCCGTGGATATAGAAAAAAAGTAATTAAAAGACAAGATAAAAGAGTAAAATAATAAAAATAAATGAATGGCAAGATTAGAAATGATAATAATAACAAAATAATAATAAGACCTTGAGTTTTAAAAACGCTTACTTAAAAGTGCTTGAGAACAATAAGGTTTTTAGCCTGGATTTAAAAACTTGGTTACAGGGCATCCGGGTAGCGTGGCGGTCTATTCCACTGTCTACCAACACGGGGATCGCCGGTTCGAATCCATGTGTTACCTCCGACTTGGTCGGGCGTCCCTACAGACACAATTGGCCTTGTCTGTGGGTGGGAAGCCGGATGTGGGTGTGTGTCCTGGTCGCTGCACTAGCGCCTCCTCTGGTCAGTCGGGGCGCCTGTTTGGGGGGGGGACTGGGGGGAATAGCGTGATCCTCCCACGCGCTACGTCCCCCTGGTGAAACTCCTCACTGTCAGGTGAAAGAAGCAATTGGCGACTCCACATGTATCGTAGGAGGCATGTGGTAGTCTGCAGCCCTCCCCGGATCAGCAGAGGGGGTGGAGCAGTGAGTGGGACGGCTTGGAAGAGCGGGGTAATTGGCCGGATACGATTGGGGAGAAAAAAAGAGGGGGGGGGAGACAAAAAAACCTTGGTTCCAGCGCTGTCTTGCATGACTAAAAGATGCTTCTCCTTCTGGATTGAAACTGATTGGATAACAGAACTTTTTATCGGTCTGTCTGATGGCTGGGCCCTACTGAACATGAGGTATTCACATCAGCTCTTGTCCAGAGGATTGCTTGTGGGCGTGACCGGCCTGGCAGGGGGCAGGGGACGCCGAATCCATCAATGTTCCAGAGGAATGACTGCGAGAACAAACTGAACTCTTGTTCATCCATTGATCGCACCGAGAATAGCATGCTCATTTGCATAAAGTTAACTGAACTTGGTTCACCTGTAGCATCTGAACATGGGGAGTCACATCCGGTGTGGATTGGACGAATTTGCAGCACAAAGCTTTACTATCTGCTTTTATGCTACGCACATACGATGCTTCTGGTTTTGAATTCGGGGTAACTACAAAACACATGACATTTTTCAACAAATCACAATACATTTATTCAACAATAAAACCTTTGTTTTTTTCCCAAGCAAAACCAACATAATTTTTTTTAGCTTCATCCTACAATCAGTGGTGTCTAATAGTGTGTCACATTATGGGAATAGAATAGAAAAGAATAGAACTTTATTTGTCATTGTACAAGTACAACGAAATTTGAAAGCGCAGTTCTTATCAGTGCAAACATCAGTATAAAAAGAATTAGAAACATAAAACATACACACATTCATCTCTGCATTCTACTGGACACCAACATATTGCACAAAAAGTCAGGAATCAAGACTTAGCAGCATTTAGTATGGTTATGGCTCGGGGATAGAGGCTGTTCTTCAGTCTGTTTGTCCGAGCTCTTATTGTCCTGTAACGTCTGCCCGAGGGCAGCAGTTCAAACAGACGGTGTCCTGGGTGGAATGGGTCCTTGAGGATGCCATGGGCTTTTTTGAGGCAGCGGGAACTGTATAGGTCTTCCAGGGAGGGGAGTGGGCATCTGATAATCTTCTGGGCGGTGGTGATGACCCTCTGGAGCGCTTTCCTCTCTGCTACTGTGCAGCTGGCAAACCGGACACAGATGCAGTAGGTCAGTATGCTCTCTATGGAGCAGCGGTAGAAGGACACAAGCAGTGAGGTAGTAAGGTGATTCTCCCTGAGGATCCTCAGGAAGTAGAGTCTCTGCTGTGCCTTTTTAACCAGCGCTGTGGTGTTAACGCTCCAGGTCAGGCCCTCCTCTATGTGTTTGCCCAGAAACCGGAAGTCCGAGACTCTCCACACAGTCCCCGCCGATGAAAAGGGGATGATTGTCCATTTTGCTCCTCCTGTAGTCTATAATCAGCTCCTTTGTCTTGGAGGTGTTGAGGATCAGGTTATTTTCCCTGCACCACACAGACAGCCGCTCCACCTCGTCCCAGTATGCAGACTCATCCCCCCCAGAAAAATGGGGGGAATGAGTACTTCATTTTATGGGAAATGAAGTACTCATGCGGTACTTCATTTTATGGGAAATGAAGTACCGGAGGCCACAAGTCCCTTGCTCAAGCCCCAACCCCACAGTGAGGTCATCATTGGGGAACAGGCCATCGCTGTTGGTGAAAAAAGACAGGGGCGGGTGTAGGGAGGAGGATGCACAGAAGGAGGGGATTAGTCGTGTTTGGCTCTGTCTGGATCCTCCCCCCTGTTCCTGAGAGGTACAGTGGTCACATGGAGGTGAAGCCTCGCACTGTCTTAGGATTCCACTCCATCACGTCCATCACTGCTTCCTCTGCTGCCGTCTTCCTGCTCCACCTTGCTAAGAAATGCAATTCTTTTTGTCTTCGTGTTTGTAGTCTTGGAGCAGCCTTCAAACAAGCTAGGCTTTGTTCCGTTCTTGGCTTTGGAGACTTTTGACTTCAGTTTCAGCCGCCTTGCCACTGATCTTTACTTTCATGCAGGAAGTAGTTGAAGACTTAACAGGTGGACTGGTTGGAGTTTGGGCAAAGGTTTGGTCTCAGAGGGAGATAAATCCTTCCTGTTTTCTGGGATGAGTTGGACTGGTTTGGTAAGAGCACACATGGATTAAGTGTCTAAGGCTTTGGGTTCAGGAATGTTCTGGGGCCCGATAAGGTTATCCTGGTTTCACTCAAAGTTCTTTTACTTCGTTGGTGGACATCAGCGATCTCCGAGAAGCCAAACTTGGTCCTTTCCTGTTCATTTGAAGCTTTATAAATGTCCTGCAAGTCCGTGGTTAACTCGGAGAGCTGGGAATGAAAGGCAGTGAACTTTGTCACAGCCAAGGTGGCTTCTTGATGCCTACAGCCATCAGGCTCCATATTGGTCTCCTTGTTTGAAGTATTGTAGGAATCCATTCCACCATCAGTTATGGGTGATAGATGAATACGGTCTCTGTGTGTCAGCAGAACCCTCAAGGGTTTGACGGGGACCTTTTTTCTGTGGTCTCTGAGCTTGGCATCTGGAGTTGAGGTAGTCTTGTATGGTTTTAAATTTGAGGTTATTCTTGTCAGCCCTATAGAATAGGGGGATGGAGTTGGTATTCTGCCAGCCTTCAGTGATCTGTTTAAAGGTATCGCAGAAGAGTCAGAGGTCAGAGCCTTTAAAGAGTCGGTGATGGTGGCTGGAGCGCTCTCAATAATTTTAACACCAAATATGGCAGTCATCTCAGGAGGTTTGGGATTTGATAAAAATAACTTTGGACACTCATGGTCACTCCTCTGTTCGATGTCGGTGTTTGATTTGTCAGTTTGATGTTGCGATGTTGGCATCGTGCAGGGTTCAGCTGTGATGGCCATCTTGGAAACCTCTGCACAGTCACTGCTTGAAGAAGGTTTAGACATTTCTGGGGTGAAGCTGGTAAATATGTGGTCGCTATTTGACATTGTAGAAGTTTTCTGTGGAAAACTAGCCTCTGGACCAACAGCGGTGGAGAGTCTAGTTATTTTCAGGGACTCATTGGTTTTTATTCGGTCTAAAGCTGATTTTCCAAACGCTTTTGGAGTTGAACTTGCTTCCACATGGTCAGCGGTTGAGGTTTTGGACATTTTTGGAACATCTGCCCCTGTGTGGTTTGTTTGTTTCTCCACCGCTGACAGAGAAATTCCCTGCCATTTGGACTTAACTGTCTTCAACTTATTCTCATTCACATTAAAGACCTTAGAGTCAGATGTTTTAGATAAATGACGGTCTCTCATACGCTCCCTATTTCTAAAACTCTCTTTACTTGGTTCTGAGGTGGAAACGTTCCCATGTTTAAATTTACTCGGTATTGAACTTTTCTCATTCAAAGTAGAGTCCAAGCAATCCGAAATCAGTGTTTTAGTCAACCTAGAAGCTTCTGTGTCTTTCTCGAGATCTTTCCTTGTTTCTGAATTGTAGGATTTTCCTTGTTTGCTCTTTGCTGCTGCTGTGTTTTCGACGAGTTTAGCCATCAAGGTTTTCGATCGTTTGGTGGTGACCAGGGGTTCTGTCACATTACGAGCAGGTGTGGATGGCTTTGAACTGAGTTCGTATTTCTGTTTGAGGTCTTTCTGTTTGAGGTCTTTCCTCTCCTCCGTCTGTCTCCTGTCTTTTCCTCTTCGGCCCCTCTCCTCCTCATCATCCCTCTCTCTTCTTGGGGATATGATGATCTTAGGGAGGGTGCAGCTCTCCCTCTGCTCTAGTAGGATCTTGGCATTAAGCTCATCAGTAAACCTTTGTCAGACAGACAAACAGACACAAACAGACAGTTATTATTCTATTCCATGATGACTACTTGTTTAATAATATTGTTACCATCATGAATGACTAGACTCGCTAGCCCTTGTCTAATGGGTTGGACCCTTTAGTGACTGGTTAACGAAGTCGCCCGTGGTGCGGGAGACTCTCCTGGCTGTGGTGGTTCCCGGCTGCTCCCCCTCCCCCCGAATTCGCTACATCGGTGTCAGAAGTGGGATTGTGAGACTGTGAGGCCATCGGAAGCGCGTGCACCCAGAGGCATGAGGGAGCTGGCACGTTGAAATGCGGGGACGCGCTTCCCGAAGAAGGGGGGTAGTGTAACGATCACTAATGACTAGACTTGCTAGCCTTTGGCTAATGGGTCGGACCCTTTAGTCGACTGGTTAACGTAGTCGCCCGTGGTGCGGGAGACCTGGGTTCGCGTCCTGGCTGAGGCGGTTCCCGGCTGCCCCCTGAATTCGCTACAATATAATTACGCACATACACACAAATATGTGTGTATGTTAACAGGTTAATTTAAACATAAATTATGAATTTCACCAAAACCTTCTCTTTTGGGTCCATATCTCCTGCCTGTGTGTTTGGGGTTTGTGTATGTGAACACATTTCAGCGTGGCTACACAGGTGCATGCGTGCGGGTCAAAGTCTTTTCCAGCTGAACAAGAGGTAGGTTGCATCAAGTCAAACTCTGCCTGATAAATGTTTATAAAAGTTGTAATTTGTGATTTGAACGTGATCTAATTGTTGTATTTTGTTCTATATAATATCCAATTCATTCTGTGTAAATCCTGTCAAGATCTGAGATCGCCGACTCAAGTTCTTAAGGGGTTTCGTTTTGGAGAAAACGGGCTAATGTTAGCATGTTGAGTTGGTCACCTAGCTAGCATAAAACTCCGCCGTATTCGCAGGTTTTTTCCTCAGTAGTTAATTCTGTTCTTTCTATCGGGCGAGACAAGTCTGTCACACACACACACACACACACACACACACACACACACACACACACACACACACACAGCTGATGCCCTGGTGCATTTGTATCTATCGCCTCGGGGTGGAGATGTTTCCCTGGGTTTAAATCTTTCTTTTGAAAATGTCAGTTTCTGAATGTATTTACCGTGTAATGAAAGGCTGGAGCCTCATGGCCTCACAGTTCATTCACACCAGTTAGCTCGATAAGTTGAGTATAGCTGGTGTGGTTACTATGGTAACACTGCAGCGTTGCCTGTTAATGTACGTTTAGTGTCTCTAAACTTGAAATGTTAATGACACTGATTTTCTACTTTTTCAATACTGGTTAAAGTAATGGAATATGGGGGCATCCGGGTAGTGTAGCGGTCTATTCCGTTGCCTACCAACACGGGATCACCGGTTAGAATCCCCGTGTTGCCTCCGGCTTAGTCGGGTGTCTCTACAGACACAATTGGCCTGTTCACTGCACTAGCGCCTCCTCTGGTCGGTCGGGGCACCTGTTCAGGGGGGAGGGGGGACTGGGGGGAATAGCGTGATCCTCCCACGTGCTACGTCCCCCTGGGGAAACTCCTCACTGTCGGGTGAAAAGAAGCGGCTGGTGACTCCACATGTATGGGAGGAGGCATGTGGTAGCCTGCAGGCCTCCCCGGATCAGCAGAGGGGGTGGAGCAGCAACTGGGACGGCTAAGAAGAGTGGGGTAATTGGCCAAGTACAATTGGGAAGAAAAAGGGGGAAGGGGGAACCCGCCCCCCCAAAAGTAATGGAACATGGGGTTTCTGGTTACCTAATTGAATCTCAGTGCTCACTTTCAAATTGTTTAATTAATTTTGTTATTTTTCACATTTTTCTATCCTATAGTTCTGAAGCTTGACTATTCATGGTCATATTTAGTAGTTTTATGTGATTCATATTGTGTAGCCTATGCAACGGCACTTTATTGTATCAAATGAGCTACTACAGTATATCATATTGTAACTTCATCCAATCCATCCATCCAAACCACTTATCCTGCTCTCAGGGTCGCGGGGATGCTGGAGCCTATCCCAGCAGTCATTGGGCAGCAGGCGGGGAGACACCCTGGACAGGCCGCCAGGCCGTCACAGGGCCGACACACACACACGCACACACACACATTCACACCCAGGGACAATTTTAGTATGGCCGACTAAAGGGTCCGACCCCTAAATGGTCAGACCCTTTAGTTGACTGGTTAATATAGTTGCCCGTGGTGCGGGCTACTCGGGTTCGCGTCCCGGCTGCGGCGATTCCCGGCTGCCCCCTGAATTCCAAAAAGCCTTTTCCAACTGAACAAGAGGGCAGCAGAGTCTGTCACACGCCGGCTACGTGTACCTGAGATGGAAGGAGTCGTGTGTG
This sequence comes from Lampris megalopsis, assembly GCA_022114975.2. NCBI lineage: Eukaryota > Metazoa > Chordata > Actinopteri > Lampriformes > Lampridae > Lampris > Lampris megalopsis. The sequence goes on from JAJHIY020000278.1 coordinate 179,916, forward strand.
AAGAGGGAATGCAGCAGGAGATCTGAACACTGAGATCTGCTCTCTGGATCTGTCTGAAGACACTCCTAAAACAGACAGACAGACAGACAGACAGACAGACAGACAGACAGACAGACAGACAGACAGACAGACAGACAGACAGACAGAGAGGTTAAACTAACAGACTGTCTGTCTGGAAGCTTTTCAAACAAAACGACCCATTTCAAACAAGACAGACAAAAAGATGTGTGTTGTGAACAGCCCACTGGCTCACCGGCAGTTTGTAGACCTCCCCCTGTCTGCAAGTGTGTGTGTGTGTGTGTGTGTGTGTGTGTGTACCTGTGCCAGGTCCATCGAGTAGGTTGACAAACCGGGGTATCGTTGTTCTAGCGGTTGTGTGTCGCAACATTCTGGCAGTCTGACTCCAGAGAAGACCGGATTCCTGTAGAACAACTCCTGGTGATGAACCGTCAGATTCCCTACAGGAGAGGACAGAGATGTCAAACACGATATCACAGAACAGAACAGAATAGAACAGAATAGAACAGAACAGAATACAACAAAACAGAATAGAACAGAACAAAATAGAATCTCTCTCATTAGCCTGCTCTGACTGGTGTTGTTCATTGTCTGTGAAAGTGGCTCTAGCTGAAAGGGGTGAGCTTTCCCAGTAAGGCTGGACAATGGTTCCTCAAATGCCTTGGTTAAACCATGGAGGTCCTCGGTCAGGGTCGCTGTAAACATCCCTACAACTGGTCAGGGTCACCGTAAACATCCCTACAACTGGTCAGGGTCACTGTAAACATCCCTACAACTGGTCAGGGTCGCTGTAAACATCCCTACAACTTTTCAGGGTCACTGTAAACATCCCTACAACTTCTCAGGGTCACTGTAAACATGCCTACAACTGGTCAGGGTCACTGTAAACATCCCTACAACTGGTCAGGGTCACTGTAAACATCCCTACAACTGGTCAGGGTCACTGTAAACATCCCTACAACTGGTCAGGGTCACTGTAAACATCCCTACAACTTTTCAGGGTCACTGTAAACATGCCTACAACTGGTCAGGGTCACTGTAAACATCCCTACAACTGGTCAAGGTCACTGTAAACATCCTCACAACTGGTCAGGGTCTCTGTAAACATGCCTACAACTGGTCAGGGTCACTGTAAACATCCCTACAACTGGTCAGGGTCACTGTAAACATCCCTACAACTTTTCAGGGTCGCTGTAAACATCCCTACAACTGGTCAGGGTCACTGTAAACATCCCTACAACTGGTCAAGGTCACTGTAAACATCCTCACAACTGGTCAGGGTCTCTGTAAACATGCCTACAACTGGTCAGGGTCTCTGTAAACATGCCTACAACTGGTCAGGGTCACTGTAAACATCCCTACAACTTTTCAGGGTCACTGTAAACATCCCTACAACTGGTCAGGGTCTCTGTAAATATGCCTACAACTGGTCAAGGTCACTGTAAACATCCCTACAACTGGTCAGGGTCACTGTAAACATCCCTACAACTGGTCAGGGTCACTGTAAACATCCCTACAACTGGTCAGGGTCACTGTAAACATCCCTACAACTTTTCAGGGTCACTGTAAACATCCCTACAACTGGTCAGGGTCACTGTAAACATCCCTACAACTGGTCAAGGTCACTGTAAACATCCTCACAACTGGTCAGGGTCTCTGTAAACATGCCTACAACTGGTCAGGGTCACTGTAAACATCCCTACAACTGGTCAGGGTCACTGTAAACATCCCTACAACTTTTCAGGGTCGCTGTAAACATCCCTACAACTGGTCAGGGTCACTGTAAACATCCCTACAACTGGTCAAGGTCACTGTAAACATCCTCACAACTGGTCAGGGTCTCTGTAAACATGCCTACAACTGGTCAGGGTCTCTGTAAACATGCCTACAACTGGTCAGGGTCACTGTAAACATCCCTACAACTGGTCAGGGTCACTGTAAACATCCTTACAACTGGTCAGGGTCACTGTAAACATGCCTACAACTGGTCAGGGTCACTGTAAACATCCCTACAACTGGTCAAGGTCACTGTAAACATCCCTACAACTTTTCAGGGTCACTGTAAACATCCCTACAACTGGTCAGGGTCACTGTAAACATCTCTACAACTGGTCAGGGTCACTGTAAACATCCCTACAACTGGTCAGGGTCACTGTAAACATCCCTACAACTGGTCAGAGTCTCTGTAAACATGCCTACAACTGGTCAGGGTCACTGTAAACATCCCTACAACTTTTCAGGGTCACTGTAAACATCCCTACAACTGGTCAAGGTCACTGTAAACATCCCTACAACTGGTCAAGGTCACTGTAAACATCCCTACAACTGGTCAAGGTCACTGTAAACATGCCTACAACTGGTAAGGGTCACTGTAAACATGCCTACGACTGGTCAGGGTCACTGTAAACATGCCTACAACTGGTCAGGGTCACTGTAAACATCCCTACAACTGGTCAGGGTCACTGTAAACATCCCTACAACTGGTCAGGGTCACTGTAAACATGCCTACAACTGGTCAGGGTCACTGTAAACATCCCTACAACTTTTCAGGGTCACTGTAAACATCCCTACAACTGGTCAAGGTCACTGTAAACATCCCTACAACTGGTCAAGGTCACTGTAAACATGCCTACAACTGGTGAAGGTCACTGTAAACATGCCTACAACTGGTCAGGGTCACTGTAAACATGCCTACAACTGGTCAGGGTCACTGTAAACATCCCTACAACTGGTCAGGGTCACTGTAAACATCCCTACAACTGGTCAGGGTCACTCTAAACATGCCTACAACTGGTCAACATCCTTTCCTTGCCCGAGCTTTGTCAAAAATTTCGATTTAACGTCAAATCGACACCAAACTGGTTGACTAATATAAATTCCTTTCCACTGCTAAAGTGAGAAATGCAGTTTTGAAGATTGGTAGAGGTCAAAGTTCAGGGGTAGGGCTTAACGCCTGTTGTTTATTTTCTGCTTTGGTATCCCCTGCTGGTGTCAGAACCTCCGGTCGTTTTCCTGACTTTATTTTTAACCTTGTGGTCTTTTACGTTTGTGTCGCTCACTTTTAAAGCTGTGCTAAATTCTTTTAGATGAACTCTGTACGTTGAATTATTACATTTTAATTATTAAATTTTGATTAATTTTTATAAAATATTTGAAAGGTGCCCACGTTCAAAGCTCAGTGTGTTTCTGTCCATCAACAGAATGTTGTTCTGTTGATGTAGCACACACATGAAAATGTGTGTGTGTGTGTGTGTGTGTGTGTGCGTGTGCGCTTTCACCAAAGAATCTGACAATGTGGTAGAGCTGGTCGAGGTCTGAGTCGCCGGGGAACAGCGGTTCACCTGTTAACATCTCCATCAACACACACCCGATAGCCCACACATCTACTGGTCTACACATACACACACACACACACACACACATAAATGCTTGTTAACATTTTTACCATCAGAAAACCTATAGGCTACACACACACACACACACACACAGAGACTCACTTTCCATACTTGGGGTCTCCCACCAGGAGCTCCGGGGCGCGGTACCAGCGTGTTGCTACATAGTCGGTGTAGACGACCGTCTCCCTGGGCGACACCATGTAGCGGGCGAAGCCGAAGTCACACAGTTTGACCACGCCCCCCTGAGACACCAGGATGTTCTCTGGTTTGATGTCACGATGGATGACCTGTAGGTGATGGAGGACAGACACAGACAGAAGACGCTCTGAGGTCAGGACCATAGTTCCACTCGGGGTGTTTGGGTGACACAGAGGACTGGTACTCTGAAGTCCTGCTTCAAATCCCCGTCTTGCCACCACACACACACACACACACACACGAACACACACACTCTGAGTGGAGTGCTGGTCTCCTCACATGATGCTGGTGACAGAAGGCAGTGGCCCTCAGTATCTGGTACAGGTACCGGCGGGTGGTGTCCAGGTCCAGTCCGCCTGGATTCTGTTCTAGCTGGTCCAGGACTGTCCCCTCCACAAACTCAAAGACCAGAAACCAGCGCCTGCGGTGCCGACACACCTCCAGCAGGTTCACCAGGTTTTCATGGCGGAGATCCTGGAGAGGCCAAGATGAAGAGAGCGAATGAGAGACACGACCAGTTTCACATATGAATAAACACTCTGGACCCTTTCAGACGGACACGTCACATTTATCTGACAGAATCTGGAAATGAGAGATGGTTTGAACTACGTTTTATGCAAATTCACAAATAAAAAAGAAAATGTTTTTTTTTTTAATATGAAAAGCAACATTTTGGACTATTGGCAAAAACTGTAGTTACCACATAACAAATAAACTGAAGATGGCCTATAGAGTTATATGGATACACGTGGCACAAAGAACAACAGCAGAGATCAGTTACAATGCAACCGGACACTGCAACAAATCCCATAGACTGTGAATTATACATCTCTTTACATCCATCCATTCACATAACGGTTATAAGGGTCAAGGTTATAGTACTATACGTATTACTACATATAGACAGCACACTATACGCATCACTACATATAGACAGTAAACTATACAGCACACTATACATATTACTACATATAGACAGTACAGTATACATCTCATTTCATCTCTCATCATCAGCTGCTTCTCCGGGGTCAGGTTGCGGTGGCAGCAAGCTAAGTAGGGCACTCCAAACGTCCCTCTCCCCAGCAACACCCTCCAGCTCCTCCTGGAAGATCCCAAGGCATTCCCAGGCCAGATTGGACATATAGTCCCACCAGCGAGTTCTGGGTCTACCCCGGGGTCTCCTCCCAGTGGGATGTGCCTGGAAAACCTCCAAAGAAAGGCGCCCAGGAGGCCTCCCAATCAGATGCCCGAACCACCTCAACCGGCGCCTTTCGATGCGAAGGAGCAGCGGCTCTACTCCGAGCTCCCTCCGGATGTCCGAGCTCCTCACCCTATCTCTAAGGCTGAGCCCAGACACCCTACGGAAGACACTTATTTCAGCCGCTTGTATCCGCGATCTCACCCTTTTGGTCACTACCCAAAGCTCATGACCATAGGTGAGGGTTGGAGTGAAGACTGACTGGTAAATTCAGAGCTTTGCCTTCCGGCTCAGCTCCCTCTTCATCACAACAGTCCGGTACAACGTCCGCATTACTGCTGATGCTGCACCAATGCACCTGTCAATCTCCCGCTCCATCCTACCCTCACTCGTGAACAAGACCCCGAGATACTTGAACTCGTTCACGAGGCAACGACTCATCACCGACCTGGAGGGAGCAATCCACCACTTTCCGGTAGAGAACCACGGCCTCAGACTTGGAGGTGCTGACTCTCATCCCGGCCATTTCACACTCAACTGCAAACCGCCCCAGTGCGTGCTGGAGGCCACGTTCTGATGAAGCCAACAAAACCACTTCATCTGAGAAGAGCAGAGATGCAATTCTGAGGTTCCCAAAACGGACACACTCCTCACCTTGGTTGCTCCTTGAGATCCTGTCCACGAATATCACAAACAGAATAGGAGACAAGGGACAACCTTGGCGTAGTCCGACACCCACTGAAAACGTGTTTGACTTTATGCCGCGAATACGGACACGGCTCTCACTTTGGTTATACAAGGACCGGATGGCTTGTAGCAACTGCCCTGGTACCCCATACTCCCACAGTACTCCCCACAGAGTGCCCCAGGCTACACGGTGGTAAGCCTTCTCCAAGTCCACAAAACACATGTAGACTAGCTGGTCAAACTCCCATGCCCCCCCTCAGCACTTCCGCAAGGGTAAAGAGTTGGTCCTTTGTTCCACGGCCAGGATGGAATCCGCATTGTTCCTCCTGAATCCAAGGTTCGACAATCGGTTGGAGCCTCCTTTCCAGCACCCCAGAATAGACCGTCCCAGGGAGGCTGAGCAGTGTGATGCCTCAATAATTGGAGCACACCCTCCGGTCCCCTATACACTATACATATTGCTACATATAGACAGCACACTATACAGTACAAGATACATATTACTACATATAGACAGTACACTATATGTACATATTACATCAGAATCAGAATCATGTTTATTGGCCATGTAGGTTTGCGCATACATGGAATTTAACTCTGGTTTCGTGGCTCTCTCAGTGTACTTAACATAGAATAACAACGCTACAACACACAATCTTCAGATTTCAGGTGAAATAAGGTAGTAAAGTGCAGTGGTGCAGAGAATATATCAGAGATACTGAAATAGATGTTAGCAGGTTACTTACATACATGCTTGAGGTAGATGGACATGACAGAGCGTACCAGTATACATACAATGTACAGTACAGTATATACAACATGTACAGTACAGTATAGACAACATGTACAGTATAGTATATACAATATGGTTGAATTTATTGACAGTGTTAAGAGTTCATTTAAATGACAGCCTGCAGAAAGAAACTGTTTTTATATCTGGTTGTTTTGGGTTACAGTGCTCTGCAGCACCTACCAGAGGGGAGGAGTTGGAACAGGTTGTGACCAGGGTGTGATGGGTCTGCAGTGATGCTGCCTGTCCGTTTCCTGATTCTGGAGATGTATAAGTCCTGAATGGAGGGCAGGTTGGCACCAGTGATTTTCTCTGCAGACCTAACTGTCCATTGCAGTCTGTCCCTGTCCTGTTTGGTGGACGATCCAGACCAGACAGTGATGGATGTGCAGAGGCCAGACTGGATTATTGCAGTGTAGAACTGAATCAACAGTTCCTGAGGCAGGTTGAACTTCTTGAGCTGGTGGAGAAAGTACATCCTCTGCTGGGCCTTTTTGATGATTGTGTCTATGTTGGATGCTCACCTTAGGTCCTGAGAGATTGTGGAACCCAGAAACCTGTAGGTTTTCACTGCAGACACTGTGCTGTCGAGTATGGTGGGGTGGGGGTTGGGGGGCTCCTCCTGAAGTCCACTCTCATCTCCACTGTTTTGAGCGTGTTCAGCTCCAGGTTGTTATGGTCGCGCCAGAGGGCCAGCTGATCAACTTCCCATCTATATGCAGACTCGTCACCATCCCGGATAAGGCCAATGATGGTTGTGTCGTCTGCAAACTTCAGGAGTTTGACAGATGGGTCATCTGAGGTGCAGTCATTTGTGTAGAGGGAGAAGAGTAGAGGGGAGAGCACACATCACTGGGGGGCACCAGTGCTGATTGTCCTGGTGCTGGATGTGATTTTCCCCCAGCCTCACCACCTGCCTGTCTGTCAGGTAGTTTCTAATCCATTGGCAGATGGGGGTTGGTACAGTGAGCTGGGTGAGTTTGGAGTGGAGGATATCTGGGATGATGGTGTTGAATACTGAGCTGAAGTTCACAAACAGGACCCTTGCCTATGACCCTGGGGAATCGAGGTGTTGAAAGATGTAGTGCAATCCCATGTTGACTGCATCCTCCACTGACCTGTTTGCTCGGTAGGCAAACTGCAGGGGGTCGAGCATGGGGCCCTGTGATTTCCTTCAGGTGGGCCTACACCAGTCTCTTGAAGGATTTCATGACCACAGATGTTACGGCAACGGGCCTGTAGTGATTTAATCCTGTGATACGGGGTTTCTTCGGGACCGGGATGATAGTGGAGCTCTTGAAGCAGGAGGGGACATCACACAGCCCCAGTAATCTGTTGAAAATCAGTGTGAATATGGAGGCCAGCTGGTCAGCACAGACTTTAAGACAGGAGGGTCCAGTGCCTTCCTGGTCTTCTGTTTCTGAAAGAGCAGGTGCACATCCTCAACACAGATCCTGAGTGCAGATGGGGGTTCGGTGGGGAGGGAGGAGTGGCTGGCAGGGAGTGGAGTTGGTTGTGTGTTGTGGCCAGAGAGGGTGAGCGGTGTGAAAGTTTGCTTTTCAAACCTGCAGTAAAACCCATTTAGATTGTCAGCCAGTTGATGGTTCCCTGCAGTGTGGGGGGAATTGGTCTCCTGTACTTGGTAATGTCTTTCGAACCTCAAGACCTCGACAAGACTTTCCTTAAAATGTTCCATGAAAGTTGGTAAAACAGTCTGTTCAGTTTGTCCAGAGGACAGTTGGAGACTTGAAAGTTCGTCCCTGCTGTATGTGATCAGTGAGTGGGCGTTGGAAACTTAACAAATAAACAAAAACAGAAAAAGTACAAGAGAGCGCAGAACTAAGGCTACCGGTATAGACAGTATTACATACATATCACTCCACAAAGCAATTGACTGATTTATTGCTAGACTAACTGATATATAACTAATACTCGATATATGATCAATACCTTGAGCAGCTTGATCTCCCTCAGGGCGATCCTGTTGACCGTCTTGTCATCGTCCAATTCCAGCAACTTCTTCACAGCCACCACGCGACCGGTGTGGCGGTGCCGACACTTGAAGACAGTACCATAGCTTCCTTCGCCCACCGTGGCCAGTGTCTCATAGAGCTCCATGCCCATCGCTGTGAACAGAGATGGAAAAGACATGAGTCCTAACCAGTCTGGAATATTTGTCTTTCATCGGAGTCATTATTCCCCATATGCTCTCAGAGATGCCATGAACCCCATTCATGTTCTCCACAGCAGTGTTTCCCAGCCCAGTCCAGTAACTCTGCCCTGCAGATTTTCATTATAAACCTGCATTGGCACAAGACCGGTTGTATTTATTCTACCAGTGTGAACCTGATTATGTCCAACTTGGCACCCCTGACATAATTAAGTGCTGTAAGACGATTGGTTGAGTACTTATTGTCATGTGACCTGACCACTAGCACAAAAACAACTTTATTTCTCTATTTATTTGGTTATCTATTTAGGATTTAGACGGTGGGGTGGTAACAGGTATTTACCATCGGGGGTACCTCGGCCCACCCAGGTCTGCCCTTACCACGACACAACGAGACCTGCTCACCGGGTGCAGCAGGATGTGTTTGGCAGTAGATTCGGTTTAGTTTGGATTTAGGAAAGCTGTTTAAAGGCCTTTTATTTGTCTGCTTTTCTATCAGTCTGTCAATCAATCTGTCTATTTATCTCTACATCTACCTCTCTATCCATCCATCCATCCATCCATCTGGGAGGGAACATTAGATGTAGCACACCGACCTGTTACATTCCCGCGTAGCGTCTCTGTTTCCGGTAAAACCTCCGTTTGCGCCAGAAGTTTCCGGTGGTTAACGGGCTGGCACCGGCTCGGAGTTTAAACGTAAACAGTGGAGTTCAACAGAGAAGAAGATGACGTCCGCCGGAACGCCTTGTGTGTGTGTGTGTGTGTGTGTCCCACCAATCGCCTGTCACCGAAGACGTTGCCATTGGAAACGGCTCCCGTTCGCGCGCAACAGGAGTGCGCGCGCGTCCCCGCGGAGGCGTTGCCTGTTCAGATGGGGGCGGAGCTGCTGTGCTGCCACGTGCCCGCCGCAGCGTCACGCGCACACAGAGAACTCGGTGACGGCGTCGCAGCCGCTTGGTTGCTTTCGTCATCGCGGAGTCAGGGAAGGGAGACCGGGGGGGTCCCTCAGCAGTACAGACAGACGACCCCGAGATATTGGCCGTTGCACTGGCATTACAGCGGGTAGAGCAACACAAGCTTCAGAAGGTCATAGTGTGTTCAGACGGCGTCATTACAGTCCAGGCCGTCTCTCTGCTGCACACCGGATATGTACGAGACACCATTATAGAGGTACAGGGGGGACTGTCATGGCGGACTCACTGGCCAGACAAGCCCCGAGGCAGGACAGAGTCGTGACGGCGCCCTTCAGCAAAGCTGAAATAAGGAGCAAGATCATGACGGCTTGGCAAAAGTTGGGGGATGAGGGAAACAAGGGATAAAACCCAAAAGTGTGGGGGGGTATCAATAAGGAAACATTCTAGGGAACAAGCAGTCGTTTCAAGACTGAGGTTAGGACACACAGGATTACATGGAACAATTAGGGAAGCATCCGTCAGGACTTTGTTGAGCGTGTTATTGGTCACTGCCGGAAATACTCAACACACAGAGAAAAGCTGAAGGAGGAACTCGACACGTTTGGGGTGGGAGTATTTAATCTTACAAATGTATTCGGTATTGAGGGGGGAGAAATATAAGCCATTGTTTGTGTAACCGGTTATTCTCTTGCCCGGTGCGGGATTCGATACGGGGTGTACTGCACCACAAGGCGACATCACAAACCGCTCGGTTAAAGGGTCAGACCCGTTAGCTAGGGGCTAACGTGTCTTATTAGTAGTTTACAGTCGTCACCCTCCCCGGAAGCGCGCCCTCGCGCTTTGTTCTTCCCGCGCTCCGAAGCGACTTCTGAGGATCCGCACACTTCCGGATCCCGCCGCTGCCACCAATGTAACCGGTTATTTTCTTGCCCGGTGCGGGATTCGATACGGGGTGTACTGCACCACAAGGCGACGTCACTAACCGCTCGGCTAAAGGGTCAGTAACGGGTCTTATTAGTAGTTTACAGTTGTGTTCTTAAAAGAAATTGGCATAGTGAGGAGGATCTAGTGCTACTGGTATTGTAGCGAATTCGGGGGGCAGTCTGGGAGACCGTCGCCATGGCCGGGACGCGAACCTGTGTCTCCCGCTCCGTAAGCGACAACGTTAACCAGTCCGACTAAAGGGTCCGACCCGTCAGTCAAGGACCAACGTGTCTACTTATCCATGCACGTTACAGTATTATTATTGTGTCCCGCCCCCCCCTTGCCTTTCATCCTTTAGTATTCTGGTCCACCCTCCAGCATAGTAGGTGGCGGAAACGCACCTTCAACGCTAGTTGCCACCCGCCATTAAATACAAGAAGAAGAAGAAGAAGAAGAAGACTTAAAATGGACACAATTAACCTGTACTCACGTCTTCGTTGTTAAAGTTTATTTTTCGGCCTCGTTTGTCCACCCATCTACTTCTGCCCCACCGCACTGCCCAAGAAACGCATCAGTCTGATAGAAAACCGGAACGGTGCGTTTATTTGTGGAAAAAGCAAGACAAAAGTCTAGTTTGATTTCAAGACATTTTGTAAACGTAGAGAAACGTTTTCTTTAACGGAAAACCCCGGAGACACCAACAACTTTTCAAATCACGTCAAATGAAGTTGGTGAATAAAGAAGAAACGTAAAACTCGATGCAATAACTTCCACAAAGTACAAGACATAAGGGCTATCTAGTCCGAAAACACACAAAAAAGTAGACATGTTTAAATGTAGCTTGTGTTGGAGGAGGTTTGATAAGCTCCAGGGAGGCGAGTACAAAGTAGGACTAATAATCTAGATTATGGGACTATATCAGTTTGATGAATTGGACAATTCTTTGAAAATCAACATTTTAATTCCAGGTAGAAGACAGTAGAAAACAGACAAGACTGCTCCTGGAGCTCAATAGACATACGGCTCTTCCGCGCCTACTAGCGGCGCCTCGGCCACATTACATCAATCACAAGCAACAAGTACCGAAATACACTCACAGGAGAGGAGCTGGACTGTCACCTATTCATCTAGTCATCGTCATGTTTTCCTCTTTTCATCTATTCACGTTTTCATCTAGTCATGGTTTCATCTATTCATCTTAATCTATTCATGTTTTCATCTATTCATCTTAATGTATTCATGTTTTCATATTTTCATCTAGTTGTTTTCATCTATTCATCAATTCATGTTTTCATCTATTCATCTAGTCATGTTTTCATCTATTCTTGTTTTCATGTTTTCATGTTTTCATCTAGTCATGTTTTCATCCATTCTTGTCATGTATTCATTTAGGAATGTCACATGACCCATGGCTGCAATGTGAATGAGGGAGTATAATTTCTGTTTCAACCCAAACGTGAATACCAGCATATATCCAGCAGCTCCATGCCCCTCTTGCTTGTGAAGCATTTCAGGAGGACTCTCGAGTCTGGTTCATGGGATTCTATACAATGTATCATTAACAATAACAGTATTTACATCATTACACACAATGGAATCATATTGTCTTTGTATGTACATGTGAAGACAAAGAAGAGTACACTTATATACAACACAAATAGTTTAAGGAACAGCAGATTGTGTGTGTGTGTGTGTGTGTGTGAGAGAGAGAGAGAGAGCGAGAGAAAGTGTGTGTATATTTGTTTCTGTGTGGGTGTGTGTGCTTGTGAGTGTGAAAGTGAGAGAGAGTATGAAAGTGTGTGTGTTTGTATTAGTGTGTGTGTGTGTGAAAGAGAGAGCGAAAGTATGTTTCTGTGTTTGTGTGTTTGTATGGGAGAGAGTGAAAGTGTGTGTGTTTCTGTGTGACAGAAAATGTGAATGTGTGTGTGTGTGTGTGTGTGTGTGGGTCACTCCTGCTGCTCTGCTAAGATTCTGATTTCCTTCAGCAGCTCCGAGAAAGATGGCCGACCATGTGGCTCCTAAAACACCACCGAAGAAGAACAAGGAGGAAGAAGAGAGGAAGACAGTTGAGAGAGCAAGGGAGGAAGAGGATATGTGAGAGGAACAGGAAATGGATTAGGAGGGTAGGAAGTGATGAACGTGGAGGACAATGAAAACAAAGAAGAGGAGTCGAAGGGGATGAAGAGGACAAACAGAGCAACATAAACAAATATAAACAAATGAAGCTGAATGATACAATATAACGTGTGTTTGGTCTGCACATCCCATAATAATAACACAGAATCAACTGATTTCTACTCCTCCGGCCGAGGCTGATGAAGCCTCGGGCCGCGTCCTTCCTACCTCGTGCCAGCACTTGTACATGAGGCAGTAGGCGGGGCGCGAGGCTCTGTGTGGGCGGTACAGCCGGACGCCCCTCATCACCTGACTGACGACCTCCCCGTTAGAGAGACTCTCGAACGGAACACAGCCTTCAGAGTATATCTCCCACATCAGCACGCCTACACACACGCACACAGACACATTCACACACACACACACACACATGCACACACACACAAGCAAACGGATGTTACTTCAGCTTATCTTCTGAGTACTACAGCTAGACTGTTTATATTCAGACAAATGAAAAAAAAGGCAACTTTGAGGGCATCCGGGTGGCATAGCGGTCTATTCTGTTGCCTATCAACACGGGGATCTCCGGTTCGAATCCCCGTGTTACCTCCGGCTTGGTCGGGCATCCCTACAGACACAATTGGCCGTGTCTGCGGGTGGGAAGCCGGATGTGGGTATGTATCCTGGTCGCTGCACTAGCGCCTCCTCTGGTTGGTCGGGGTGCCTGGGAACAGGGGGGAATAGCGTGAACCTCCCACATGCTACATCCCCCTAGTGAAACTCCTCACTGTCAGGTGAAAAGAAGTGGCTGGTGACTCCACATGTAAGGGAGGAGGCATGTGGCATGTGTATCGGACCCAGACAGCAGACACATTTGGGTCTAATCCGGGGCACTTTCGGTACGGCACTGGCAACTGTTGTGTGGGCCAGACATGGTCCAAATCTCATAAGCGGGGTTTGTCTTGGGTTACAGCACATACTATGTGGCCGCCATGTGGCTGAGTTGAGGCAGCTACACTCACCCCGAGTCTACGCCGTCATTCAAGGCCAACGTGGGCCGTAAGAGAACTGCAGATGTGGGCCATGTTTGGGCCGAAGATTCTTTGCTATCTGGGGAGGAGGCATGTGGTAGTCTGCAGCCCTCCCTGGATCAACAGAGGGGGTGGAGCAGCGACCAGGAAGACTTGGAGGAGTGGGGCAAGTGGGGTAATTGGCCGGATACAATTGGGGAGAAAAAGGAAAAAAAAATTTTTTAAAAAGAAGACAACTTTCACATCCTTTCACCAAACACACCGGTTGTGTAAAATTAGTCTAGTGGCTGTTAAAGTCAACTAACTGACCAGTCAATTTAACTATTTTACAAACTAACCTGAAAAGTCTAGAATGGGACACACACACACACACACACACACACACACACACCGTAGGACCAGATGTCAGACTTGCTGCTGTATTTGTTGTAGTGCAGGACTTCAGGAGGAGACCACTTCACTGGGAATTTGGCCCCACTGGAACTGGTGTACTGGTTATCCAGAACGTACCTAGAAGCACAGATTGAGCAATGTGACAGTCCTCCTGAGCAGTGGTTCCCTATCAGGTCGTCAGGTACAGCCGGTACTGCTGGTTTTGTATCCTACCAGCTAGTTCCTCATATTCACCTGTTGTTTGAGTCATTCCAGCCTGGGGGCTTCCACGCTGCGTTCCTGACAACTTGTAAATTGGGAATTTTTTTTAACTACTTTATTAAAATTATTTTTTCTGCATTTAACCCATCCTAGCAGTGTAGCAAGGAGCAGTGGGCAGCTGACGTGCAGCACCCGAGGACCAACATCAGTTCTTTACCCACTGCCTTGCTCAGGGGCACACAGAGGAATATTAACACATCTTTTTAATGGTGGGGGAAACCGGAGCACCTGGAGAAAATCCACCACAGACACTGGGAGAACATGCAAACTCCACACAGAGGACGACCTCGGATGACCCCCCAAGGTTGGACAACCCTGGGGTTCAAACCCAGGACCTTCTTGCTGTGAGGCGACAGCGCTAACCACTGCACCACCGTGCCGCTATATCCAGAATATCCGGATTCCTACTGCGAAAAGTGTAGTGGAACACCCTCGATGGCGGATTTACAACAAGTAAATGCGGGTGGAATTCAACAACCCTGACGTCACGCTAACATGGTGGCATGTGAGGAAGAGTACACCATGAATAAACACTCATCGTAGGACAATTTTAGCTTTTGAATAGTGTTGTTGACATATTTGTCATATTTCCTACATGATATGAGAATAAAACCTGTCATGCCTCAATTGCCCAGATTAGAGGTATAAAGTTGATCAGCCACAGCATGAAGATATGGGAAAGAGTAATAGAAGCTAGGATAAGAGGAGAGGTGATGATCAGTGAGCAGCAGTATGGTTTCATGCCATGAAAGAGCACCACAGATGCGATGTTTGCTTTGAGAATGTTGATGGAGAAGTATAGAGAAGGCCAGAAGGAGTTGCATTGTGTCTTTGTAGATTTAGAGAAAGCATACGACAGGGTGCCGAGAGAGGAGGTGTGGTATTGTATGAGGAAGTCGGGAGTGGCAGAGAAGTATGTAGGAGTGGTGCAGGATATGTATGAGGGAAGTGTGACAATGGTGAGGTGTGTGGTCGGAGTGACAGATGGGTTCAAGGTGGAGGTGGGATTACATCAAGGATCGGCTCTGAGCCCTTTCTTGTTTGCAATGGTGATGGACAGGTTGACGGACAAGATCAGGCAGGAGTCTCCATGGACGATGATGTTCGCGGATGACATTGGGATCTGTAGTGAGAGTAGGGTGCAGGTTGAGGAGAGCTGGAGAGGTGGAGGTATGCACTGGAGAGAAGAGGAATGAAAGTCAGTAGGAGCAAGACAGAATACATGTGCATGAATGAGAGGGAGGACAGTGGAATGGTGAGGATGCAAGGAGTAGAGGTGATGAAGGTGAATGAGTTTGAATACTTGGGGTCAACTGTCCAAAGTAACGGGGAGTGAAGAAGAGAGGTGAAGAAGAGAGTGCAGGCAGGGTGGAGTGGGTGGAGAAGAGTGTCAGGAGTGATTTGTGACAGAAGGGTACCAGCAAGAGTTAAAGGGAAGGTGTACAAGATGGTTGTGAATATGAGGATGGTCGTGAAGGAACAGCTCCTTCCTATCTCCAGGCCATGGTCAAGCCCTACACCCCCGCCCGACCACTTCGCTCTGCTGCCTCGGGACGCCTGGTTTCCCTGTCACTCAGAGGCCCCTGCTGCCGATCGACCCGGTCACGGCTCTTTTCTGTCCTGGCCCCACAGTGGTGGAATGAACTCCCCACTGATGTCAGGACAGCGGAGTCGCTGCCCATCTTTCAGCGCAGGTTGAAAACTCACCTCTTGTATTACCCTGTTACTTGTTCTTGGCACTTATTGTATTCACTCATTTAAAAAAAAAAATCACTTTCTTGCACTTTTACTTTAGCACTGGTTTTGCTCTTAGATGCTTGTTTAGATGCACTTATGACCTCTGATGACTAGTAGTTCTCCTGATTTCCTATGTTAAATGATGCACTTATTGTAAGTCGCTTTGGATAAAAGCGTCGGCTAAATGACTGTAATGTCATGTCATGTAATGTTGTGAGACCAGCTATGTTGAATGGTTTGGAGACAGTGGTACTGATGAAAAGACAGGAGGGGGAGCTGGAGGTGGCAGAGTTGAAGATGATAAGATTTTCAGTGGGAGTGATGAAGAAGGACAGGATTAGGAAGGAGTATATTAGAGGGACAGCTCAGGTTGGACGGTTTGGAGACAAAGCAAGAGAGACAAGATTGAGATGGTTTGGACATGTGTGGAGGAGAGATGCTAGGTATACTGGGAGAAGGATGCTGAATATGGAGCTGCCGGGGTAGAGGAGAAGAGGAAGGCCAAAGAGGAGGTTTATGGATGTAGTGAGGGAGGACATGCAGGTGGCTGGTGTGACAGAAGAAGATGTAGAAGACAGGAAGAGATGGAAACGGATGATCCGCTGTGGTGACCCCTAACGGGAGCAGCCGAAAGAAGAAGTAGAAGAAGAGGATGCCTCAGCTGCACAGGTTAATCACAAAACAGGAGCTTAGTTAGCACTATCAATTAGCCTGTATGTAATGTAGCCAGTTTCTTTGTTTATTCGTAATCTTTTCAAGCTCTGGACCACAATGCTTTGTGGTCAGCAGATGGAAATATCATGTAGGAACTTCCCACATCTGACTTTGTCAGGAATGCAGCATTAGACCTGGAACAACAGGTAAGTGTAATGAAATACCTGGTAGAGTAGAAAACTAGCAGCAATGGTAGTCACAACTACTACAACACTTCCTGGTCTATGAAACTGGTACACTAGACCGAACTAACAAAAGGGAAATACATGTGTTCTGGCTTTGCTTGTTTTGCCTGGTGAATCTAGATCTGTTATTCAAACTGTTTATAAAAGACCTTCAAAACTGTTTTTAAGAAAGTGCCAGCAGGAATCATGATAGAGGAGAAGTCGTGTTGTGATGGAGGAGGAATCATGATGGAGGTTCTTGGTACCTGGTCATCCCGAAGTCACAGACCTTCACCACGTTCTGCTCGTTCACCAGACAGTTCCTGGCAGCCTGGATGAGAGACACAGTGTACACTCTCTTTATCACACACAAACACGCATCTTTTTATCACTCTCCTCCATACATTTCCCTCTTATTTGTCTGTCTGTCTTTCTCTCACCAGGTCTCTGTGGATGAACTTGTGTTTCTCCAGGTACTCCATCCCCTCGCATACGTGCTGACACATGGACAGAAGCCACTCATCCTTCAGAGCCCTGCTCCTCTTACGCAGGAAGTTCAGCAGGCAGCCATTCTCCATGAATTCCGTGATGATCAGCAGGGGTTGCTGGCGTGTACACACCCCGTACAGCTGGACCAGCTTAGGGTGACACAGCCTCCTGGGACACAACACACACACACACACACACACACACACACACACACACATAACACAGCTTAACGCTTGTCTTCTTTAGCTGTTGTCCAGGTGTAAAAATGGGGAGGTATATCAGGTGAGCTACAAACAGCTAATACTGCCCCGCCCCCCTGTTTACCTCATCATGTTCATCCCGCCCCCTGCTTACATCATGACCTTGGCCTCTTCAATGAAGTCCTCCTCATACATGGCTCCCTCCTTGATGGCCTTGATGGCCACCTTGTGGTGAGTCCTCCACTTCCCCAGTCGCACATGTCCAAACTGACCACAGCCCAGTTCCTTCATGAAGGTCAGCTCACTGGGATTAATCTCCCACTGCTCTGGAGAGAGAGAGAGAAAGATTTGATTTTACAAGCCGTCTATTAAGCACTACAATATGTATACGGACAAAAGGACATAAGTGCAGTGAAAACATAAGCCAACAATACAGCCAGGACTTTCCCTCGTTACACCAATTAGAAAAAGAATAACAGGTCTTCATCATGGCCCTGTGATGGACTGGCAGCCTGTCCAGGGTGTCTCCCCACCTGCCGCCCAGTGACTGCTGGGATAGGCTCCAGCATTCTGCGGCCCTGATTTGGATGGGTGGCTTGGATAATGGATGGTCTTCATCATCTCCCACTGAGCACAATACTCCCCCTAATGCCCATTTAAGGCTGAAAGACACCAGATTGTCTACCTAGTTTTACTGGGCATGCTCCACCCTGAGCCGAACCTTCAGCAGTCCTGTAAGAACCTGCACAGTGTCCATACAGCCCACCACGCAGCCTGGTTCTTACGGCTCAGCCAGATGGCTAATTTGGCAGTAGCTGATATGAAGTTTGTAAGTGTGTGTGTACCTTTCTTCCTGGCTAGGTATTTGGGACCATAGACAAACAACTGAAAAGACAAAGTCTCCCCCAACCCCAAAAACCAGCCCCTTAACAACTCAAACACACCCACCACCCTTGGACACGATAAATAAACGTGTTAGCGTTTCACGCTGTGAACAAAACAGTCACGCCTCCTTGTGATCAGGATCCAGGTGTGCTCTGTGTCTGTTTGTGGCTATCGCCCTGTGCACAATGCTCCACTGGAGGTCAGCTGACCACATTTCAACCAGTAGCTTGTACCGGGACCACCAGCAGCCTTTCAGGGAAGAGCCTGGGCCAAAAAACTCAGTCCACCTCGACGCTTTCATGGCCTGCAGGGACTTAAAGTGCCTCACCTTCACACACAGCACGTAAGTTGCCTTTTAATATGATTCAGCAACCTGGGTCTGATGTTGGTGTGTTGTTGGAGGGTCCCAGCGGGCATCAGCAGATGTCCCAGCTTTACACATCTGGCCTCCTTCAGAGAAGATCTTATGTTGGCTGAGGACAGGGTCTGGGCCTGAATAAAGCTGTTGTTAAACAGTGGCTCCTCAAAATGCCACAGATCAGCCATAGCAGCAGGCTGCCTGGCACCTTCAGGATCTTCCATGCATCCAGGGCAGAGCCATAGAAAGGCCACAGGCATGTCAGATCTGCCTCCTCCAGCCACAGCAGAAACAGTTGCTTACTTTAGCGCAGACTACCAGCACTAAGACAAATTTGTAATTGTGATAATGGGCTATACATATAAAATTGACTTGACTTGACTAGACGTGACTGTACGCCACATGAGCTTGGCTGTGTCTACTCACACACGACAGTGGTACAGCAGTCTCTGTGTGGTCTTCAGCCTAAAGGCCATCACCCAAGACGTCATGTCAATGAGATCATGTCTTCCTGCTTCCACTGGCAAGTAAAAGGTAGGGGCTTGGATCTAGTGCTGCCCTGACCAAAAAAAAAAAGTCCACTATGGCCTGCTGAATGTCTTCAATCAGGCCTCTTGGTGGAGGTACGACAAGCAGTCTGTGCCACAGCATAGGTGACAGCTGGGGTAGCAACCATTTCCATTTAGGCAACTTGGCACACACTTTGTCCATCACACTCTGCTAATTCTGCCTCTGATAATCCTCTGCGCCCCAAAATACCCCCAACACCTTCATCCCTCTCCTCCCCTACTGCAGACCTTCAAGCAGACTGGGTGCTGCCCTCTCTTGCCACTGTCCTACCTGCAAGGCCTCACTCTTTGCCCAGTTTACTTTCGCTGATGAGGCCTTCTGATACAAGACCAGACTGTCTTGTAGTGCCTCCACGTCCCCCTGATCCCTCAGAAACACATTTATGTAATACACATAAGCAGAAACTATCAAAGGCAGGTTGTGTGTTGTGCCCCTGACAGTGAAAACCTGCTGAGACGGCTTCCCAGCCTGCACAACAGACATTCAATAGCCAGACTATAAAGCTGTCCTGAGATGGGAAAACCCTTCCTTATTACCCTCTGCACGGGGATTGGCTGGTTCAACCCTCCCCCAACTTTCACCAAATACTCAACATCACTGTACAATACCCCCCCCCCATGATAAAAAATGCCAATCTATACAGTGTATTGCCGCTTGCTCACCAGTCACCACCTGCCGAGCCATCTCACCAATATAATAATCAATCATGACAGTTAATTTTCTTTGAAACAACGTTCATTTCATTCTGATTGGATAAATATCAAGAGAATGGGTCAAGCTTTGTGTCATATATCTGTGGAGCCCGACATAAGAAAAAAAACGCATACATTTTTTTCTCCCATTGCGGGGGGGCGTAGTATACCATCCCCAATACATCTTACCCCACACACTAAACCATTTAACCACAGCTAAAACATCACACGCCCTTCTTCCCCAATCACAATAAAAGTGCCCCCCTCCACAAAACCCCCAATAAACTCTTCTTCCCTGACATAACTCTACAACATAAACCCCAATAAACTCTTCTTCCCTGACATAACACCACAACATAAACCCCAATAAACTCTTCTTCCCTGACATAACTCTGCAACATAAACCCCAATAAACTCTTCTTCCATGACATAACTTTGCAACATAAACTCCAATAAACTCTCCTTCCCTGACATAACTCTACAACATACACTCCAATAAACTCTTCTTCCCTGACATAACTCTACAACATACACTCCAATAAACTCTTCTTCCCTGACATAACTCTACAACATACACTCCAATAAACTCTTCTTCCCTGACATAACTCTACAACATAAACCCCAATAAACTCTCCTTCCCTGACATAACTCTACAACATAAACCCCAATAAACTCTTCTTCCCTGACATAACTCTACAACATAAACCCCAATAAACTCTCCTTCCCTGACATAACTCTACAACATACGCTCCAATAAACTCTTCTTCCCTGACATAACACCACAACATAAACCCCAATAAACTCTTCTTCCCTGACATAACTCTACAACATAAACCCCAATAAACTCTTCTTCCCTGACATAACTCTACAACATACACTCCAATAAACTCTTCTTCCCTGACATAACTCTACAACATACACTCCAATAAACTCTTCTTCCCTGACATAACTCTACAACATAAACCCCAATAAACTCTTCTTCCCTGACATAACTCTACAACATACACTCCAATAAACTCTCCTTCCCTGACATAACTCTACAACATAAACCCCAATAAACTCTTCTTCCCTGACATAACTCTACAACATACACTCCAATAAACTCTTCTTCCCTGACATAACGCTACAACATAAACCCCAATAAACTCTTCTTCCCTGACATAATGCCACAGCATAAACCCCAATAAACTCTTCTTCCCTGACATAACTCTACAACATATTATCATCTCCTTCCATTATACTGTTAAAACCCTTCACACCTCAACTCTCCTCTTTTCAGAATGGGCCACATTCCCCTGTAGCTAGACGGCAACATTAAGTCAGTCAGTTAATAGTTAGTGTCAGTGTTAACTTGGCAGCAGTGTCGACCACTGGGCCACCCTGTCGCCCAGTGGGCCATGTGTGTGTGTTGTGTTTTACCTGAGCTGAACCCAGCCGTAGCAGGAGCACAGCATCCCGTGGGCCCTATTGGATACCGCAACCTGGTGATTAGACCTACACACATACACACGCACACATACACACACGTACACAGAATTGGCTTGTGCATGAAAAATACTGTAAAGCATGTGTGTATTGGTGTGTAAGTGTATACCTGTATATGTGTATGTGTGTGTGTGTGTGTGTGTACCTGCAGCATTGTGTTCGTGATATTTTATTACTTCCGGTATGGTGCTGAAGGTATGTTTTTCTGCCAAGAAGAACTGCCCACTATCCGTGTGTTTAATCTGGTAGTGCCTGCTAATACCACCACTGATACTGCGCATACACACACACACACACACACACACACACACACACAGTTTAGCTTCATAAAATCAATACATTCAACTACTGGATTTACATGTTAAAGACAACATGTAACCATGAACATCAGGTACTGCAGACTGTAGAGGGATGTGATGTGGATGGCTGGTGTCTGGTAGGACTTTACCAGGAAAAATGACAGTGTGCATTGTGTTTTCATATTCATCATAGCACCCAGATGAGGGAGAGGGAGGTGGGTAGTGTTGAGTTAGAAGAGGTGAAGGTGTCGTGTCTCACCTGTAGATATGGCAGAACAAGCTGGTAGAAAACCTTTACCAACAGATAGTACAGCATCAGTAAGTAAAACTCAGGTTCAACCAGGTTTTCTAGTTCGTTTCTGACACAACAGCCCTGCTGACTCTCATTCATTTGGAATGAAGCTCAGCCCACACCTCACTTCCCCACCACCTACATAGGACACACACTGTCATAGTAAAACTCAGGTTCAACCAGATTTTCTGGTTTGTGTCTCTGGTTCATTTTGAGTCCCAGATAGTAAAACTGCTGTGGGTTGGACTCGTCCCACATCCGACACTTCATCTGGCCCACATACCTCGTGGAATGATGGCACTTGGGCGGTCCGCTCCTGTTTGCCAGATCTGGGCCAGAACCAAGCCATAGCAATGCCGCATGTGCCACATATTTGCCAAAGGTGGGCCATATTAGTTTTGTGATATTTGGGCCATATTCACCATTTACCACACGGGCCACTTCAGGGTCACATCCAGATTACATGTTGCCCAGAGCACCGTGTCTTTGCCAAAAAAGGCCCACATGTGATTTGGCATATTTGGGCCATATTTGCTGTTATACATGTGGGCCACTTCAGGCTCACATCCGTTTTGTCAAGGCCAGAAGAAGGCCAGCAGTGCCGTATCGTTGCCTGAAGTGGCCCACATCCGGATGCTGTCTGGGGCTGATCTCTGGAACTTGGGAGTGCTCCCACATTGACACTGTTCCTCGAAGTCCCGCCTACCTTAGTTACTGTTGCTATGCTCAATAAACCTCCAGGACGAGCTTCGCTATTGTGACTGCCATGTCACATCAACACAGTAACCGTGCGCCAGATAACGGAGTCAACGTGTTTTAGATTGACCAACATCCACTTTTCAACATTTCCCCACCTTTGAGCTTGTACATTTAATAACGTCAAATTATTTTTCTATTGTTGATTTTAAATTGAAGCAGCTCCTTGTTGTTCGTGGTGGACTATTGCTGGTAGGAGTGGCGTGGCGGTCTTTTCCATTGCCTACCAGGGGATCGCTGGTTCGAATCCCCGTGTTACCTCCGGCTTGGTCGGGCGTCCCTACAGACACAATTGGCCGTGACTGCGGGTGGGAAGCCGGGTGTGGGTATGTGTCCTGGTCGCTGCACTAGCGCCTCCTCTGGTCGGTCGGAGGCGCCTGTTTGGGGGGGGGAGGGGGAACTGGGGGGGATAGCGTGATCCTCCCATGTGCTACGTCCCCCTGGTGAAACTCCTCACTGTCAGGTGAAAAGAAGCGGCTGGTGACTCCACGTGTATGGGAGGAGGCATGTGGTAGTCTGCAGCCCTCCCCGGATCAGCAGAGGAGGTGGAACAGAGTGGCTCGGAAGAGTGGGGTAATTGGCCAAGTACAACTGGGGAAGAAAAAGGGGGAACCCCCCCCCTCCAAAAAGAGATGATTGCAAACCGCTGATTGATGGATCACTGTGTCAGTTATTTTTTTTATTTATTATTTATTTCATCGATCCCTATTTTAATTCGAACACCCACCCTCGTACTGCATGCGTTCGCCAACTGCATCTCTCCGGCCGGCGGTCTCGAAGGAGACGCCTCCCCCCTGTCATGACAAGGCGACTCCAGGCCGAACCATTGCTTTTTCCGACACACCCAGAGACGCATTCACGTGACGAACACAAGCCGACTCCGCCCCCCTCCCGAAGACAGCGTTGCCAATTATTGCTGCTTCATCGAGTCCGGCCATAGTCGGATCTGACGAGACCGGGGCGCGAACCCCCAGTCCCCAGTGGGCAACTGCATCGACACAAAGCCGATGCTTAGACCGCTACGCCACCGCGGACCCCCTTGTCAGTTATTATTCTGAAGAATGTTCAGGACTGTAGCATAAAGACGTTCTCATGTTGTGTTGTTGTGATGTTGGCCGTGTCTACAGGACTACAGTTACACTCTTCACTTGGAAGAGTTCAACCGCAACATGAAATAAAACCCATCTTATCAGCAAAGTCCCATTAAGGCATATTAAAGAGTTTCTTTGAAACTGATTGATTCAATAATGGCGGCACGGTGGTGCAGTGGTTAGCGTGGTCGCCTCACAGCAAGAAGGTTCTGGGTTCGAGTCCCGGGGTAGTCCAACCTTGGGGGTCGTCCCGGTTCGTCCTCTGTGTGGAGTTTGCATGTTCTCCCCGTGTCTGTGTGGGTTTGCTCCGGTTTCCTCCCACGGTCCAAAGACATGTAGGTCAGGTGACTCGGCCGTACTAAATTGTCCTTAGGTGTGAATGTGTCCAGCATCCCGTGACCCTGGGCAGGATAAGCGGTTCGGATAATGGATGGATGGGTGGATGGATGGATGGATGGGTGGATGGATGGATGGATGGGTGGATGGATGGATGGATAGAGGGAGCCAGCTGCATTACGGGGTCAGGACGGTTGCAGGGGCTGCTGATTCTGAATCTAATCTGTGAAATCTGTGATGTCATTTACTGGTTAGAGAATGGGACCAGTAACACTGTGGTGGGGCGTCCGGGTAGTGTAGCGGTCTATTCCGTTGCTTACCAACACGGGATTGCCGGGTCAAATCCCCATGTTACGTCCGGCTTGGTCGGGTGTCCCTACAGACACAGCTGGCCGTGTCTGCGGGTTGGAAGTCGAATGTGGGTATTTGTGGCTAGCGCCTCCTCTGGTCGGTCGGGGCGTCCGCCGGATTAGCAGGGGAGGGGAGGGGAGCAGCAACAGCTCAGAAAGAGTGGGGTAATTGGCCAGATAAATTGGGGAGAAAAAAAAAAGGGGAGGGGGGGAATTGAAAAAAAAATCCAGACAGTGGTGACTTCCAGTAGTGTGTGGTGTCTTACCCCGGAGTCTTGGTGTAGAGGGAGACTGTGTAGACCCCCGGCCGGCTGGAGTCTCTCACCACAAACCCCCCCTCTCTGTCCTACCACACAAAGTACAGCTGAAGTTACACACACACACAAAAGCTACAATACACATAAACATACACGCATAATAAACAGTACATTATAATTGTGTTTATCCTCTTTCAGTGTTGTGTTGTGTAAATTGTGTAAACACAACATCATTGCAGGTTGTGCGTCCTGGGAGAGAGCTCCTCCTCTGCTGCTCTCTCTGAGCTTTCCCCCTGTTGTTTCTCCCTGTTAAAGGGTTTTTAGGGAGTTGTTCCTTATCCGATGTGAGGGTTTAGGGACAGGATGTTGTGTGATATTGGGCTACACAAATAAAACACACTTGACTGGACAGACAGTTGGACAGACAGTTGGACAGACAGAGACAGGTACCTCTGTTCTGAGCAGCTGTTCGGCCTCTGTCCTGGTGACGTTCTTGCAGTACCAACTAAAGGAAAGAAAACACATCTTCACAGCTCGACAACATTCAAGATTCGGTCATTTCTTGCCCTGCGCCCTTGACAGCTGCTGTGGGATTCGGTTCGCTGTGCTGGAAGAGACCAGCAGTAAAACCAGATCCACACAACACACACAGGAGCGCCGACAAACACAACGACTGGCCTCATAGTTGTGGACGTAACTTGATACTGTAACGATAAGTGGACTCGCTAGCCCTTGGCTAACGGGTCGGACCCTTTAGTCGACTGGTTAACGTAGTCACCCGTGGTGCGGGAGATCCGGGTTTGTGTCCCGCTGTGGCGGTTCCCGGCTGCCCCCCCCTGAATCCGCTACACTATTTATCTGTGCATGTTACACTACCTCCCCTCCCCTCTCCGGGAAGCGCGTCCCCGCGCTTCAACATACCGGCTCCCTCACCCCCGATGGCCTCACGGTCTCCCCATCCCACTTCTGACACCAATGCAGTGAATTCAGGGGCGCAGCCGGGACGTGAACCCAGATCTCCTGCACCGCGGGCAACTACCTTAACCAGTCAGCTAAAGGGTCCGACCCGTTAGCCAAGGGCTAGCGAGCCTAGTGATCCGTGCACGTTACAATAGCTACAACTTGAAACTTGTCTGCCGCCTGCTGGTAGGTGCGGGTGAAAGTGTGTGGACAGTTGTGTGCATGTGGTTGACGTTTATCCACAGTAAATCCTGCAGGCATCATGAAAAATAGGCCAACAACAACACGCCAACACACAGGAAACTGGTGTGACCGCTGCAGTAGAAACCGGAAGTCAGTGGACTACAGTTATGCACAGAGCCCATTGGCCGTGTCTGCGGGTGGGAAGCCGGATGTGGGTGTGTGTCCTGGTCACTGCACTAGCGCCTCCTCTGATCGGTCGGGGCGCCTGTTCGGGGGGTGGGAGGTTGGGGGGAATAGCGTGATCCTTCCACGCACTACGTCCCCCTGGTGAAACTGCTCACTGTCAGGTGAAAAGAAGCAGCTGGCGACTCCACATGTATGGGAGGAGCATGTGGTAGTCTGCAGCCCTCCCCAAATCAGCAGAGGGGGTGGAGCAGAGACCGGGATGGCCCGGAAGAGTGGGGCAATTGGCTGGGTACGATTGGGGAGAAAAACGGGGGAAAATCCCACCCCACCCCCCAATAAAATTCTGTACTCACGTGTTGGCCTCGATCCGGCTTCTCTCTGTCACATAGTTACTGGGGATGAAGCCTTTATTCCTGCGGGAGACACTCTGGGTTATGTGTCACGCCTCACACCCGCCACACACCCCCACACCCCTCAAACACCCCCCACCCCACATCCCTCACACACCTCCCAACACACCTCACACCCCTCACACACCTCACTCCCCCCACACACCTCACACCCCCCCACACACCTCACACCTCCAAACACACCTCACACCCCTCACCCACCTCACACCCCCACACACACACACAAACACACCTCACACCTCCCACACACCTCACAAGTGTTTGTGTGGTTTAAACACAAATCATTATCCTGCCATAACCCTGCTCCCGTCTAACATCATTTACATTCAGGACCCCAGGGGAGGAGACGAACAGGGGAGGAGACGAACAGTCCAGGCCAGCTTACAAGGATGAACAAGAGAGGAAGAACGAGTCAAAAGAACAGACGTTAGTTGGAGTAGAAGTATTGAAAGTTTACAGAGTCAAAACTCTTCATCAGCCAAACACAGACGCTTAAAGAGAGATGTCCATCCATCCATCATCCGAACCGCTTGTCCTGCTCGTGGGGATGCTGGAGCCTATCCCAGCAGTCATTGGGCAGCAGGCGGGGAGACACCCTGGACAGGCCGCCAGGCCATCACACAAGGCCCACACACACACACACACACACATTCACACCTAAGGACAATTTAGTACGGCCGATCCACCTGACCTACATGTCTTTGGACTGTGGGAGGAAACCGGAGCCCCCGGAGGAAACCCACACAGACACGGAGAGAACATGCAAACTCCACACAGAGGACAACATGGGACGACCCCCAAGTTTGGACTACCCCAGGGCTCGAACCCAGAACCGTCTTGCTATGAGGCGACCACGCTGACCACTGCGTCACCGTGCCGTGAATGATGTACAGCCAATTAATGAGATAAATGAACAGTGGACACGTGCACGGGTGCACCCTACCCATGTCTGTCCTGAGCCCTCCACCATAGCTGGTCCTGCTTATGCAGAATGGTGTATTCCTCTCCCTGTGAAGGACAAGAGCCTGTTACATTTATCTGTCTATCTATCCATCTGTCTGTCTGTCTGACTGTCTATCTATCTATCTATCTGTCTGTCTGTCTATCTGTTTACCCTCAAATCTTTTGATGTCGTTTGATTTTTCTGTGTGTGTGTGTGTGTGTGTGTTTACCTGTTTGAGTGTGAGGTCCGTGTCCTCCTTGGCAGTGAAGTCGTACATGGCAACCACCCTTGGCAACCCCAAACATTTACCATCGTCTCTTGTGGGAGGAGAAGGAGGCAACTTCCTCCTAGACCTGTCAACCTGTGAGAGAGAGAGAGAGAGAGAGAGAGACACAGACAGAAAGAGAGCGAGAGAGAGAGACAGACAGACAGAGAGAGAGACAGAGACAGAGAGCAAGAGACAGAGAGAGAGACAGAGAGAGAGACAGAGAGAGAGGGGCAGAGAGAGAGACAGAGGGAGAGACCTGACTTAAAATTAAAGTACCAGCCTTCATTGTGTCTGACTGCCTGTGTGTCTGTCTGTGTGTATGTGTGCCTGTTTGTGTGTTTGTTTGTCTGTGTGCCTGTTTGTGTGTCTGTCTGTGTTTCTGTGTGTCTGTTTGTGTGCCTGTTTTGTGTCTGTGTTTCTATTTGTGTGTCTCTATTTGTGTGTCTGTATGTGTGTCTGTTTGTCTGTCTGTGTCTCTGGGTGTCTGTATGTGTCTGTCTGTGTGTCTGTCTGTGTCACTGGGTGTCTGTCTGTGTGTCTGTTTGTGTGTTGTGTGTCTGTGAGTGTGTGTCTGTGTCTGTGTGTCTGTGTGCGTCTGTGTGTGTGTGTGTCTGTCTGTCTGTCTGTGCGTGTCACTGTGTGTGTGTGTGTGTGTGTGTGTGTGTGTCTGTCAGTCAATCTGTGTGTCTCTCTACCCGTTGGGCGTGTCCTGGGTGGTGTCGGCTCGAAAAGCAGAGAGACGGTCTTCCCTCCAGCTCCATGTGGGTACTAATCTCCCTGGCAACAAACACATCAATCAATCAAATCAATTAGCAAACAATCACTGTCATATGTCTTGATGCTGCTCAATAATCCAGGAAAGTAAATCACAGAAAGTTGAATCAGTTCCTCTGGACACAACCCTTATAAACAATACAGTGACTGCAGATACCCCACCCTTATAACCAATACAGTGACTGCAGGTACCCCACCCTGCAGGTGTCCCCACCCAAGCAGTTACACACCTGAGTCTACAAATCAAGGTCCTTAGCAAAGATTATTGGTGGTTGACTAATAGAATCAGGTGTGTAACTGCTTGGTTGGACCAAAGACCAGCACCCACACCGGCCATTTCTGGATCATGTTGCCCACCCCTGATCTAGAGTTTTAATGGCCATGTGTAGTATTCACAGAGAATTTGGAAATGTTTGCAATCACAGCATTGTAAGATGGTGACAGATGTATTCTTATCCCCCCCCCCCTCGGTTCAGGGATGGTCGTTCCCTCTTCACATAGATGGCCTCTTTGACTCCCCGTTCAAACTAGCGTTCCTCCCTATCAAGGGACATCCTTGAGGGGGGGACATCCTTGTGCACATCATCTGTCTGTCACCATCTTACAATGCTGTGACTGCAACTATTCCCCAGTCCTCTGTGAATAGTACACATGGCCACTGTAACTCTAGTTAACGGTCACACCATATCTGCATATGAAACTGGTGGTTGATTTGGGTCGTTATGCCACTGTATTGTTTATAAGGGTGGGGTACCTGCAGTCACTGTATTGTTTATAAGGGTGGGGTACCTGCAGTCACTGTATTGGTTATAAGGGTGGGGACACCTGCAGTCACTGTATTGTTTATAAGGGTGGGGGTACCTGCAGTCACTGTATTCTTTATAAGGGTGGGGGTACCTGCAGTCACTGTATTCTTTATAAGGGTGGGGGTACCTGCAGTCACTGTATTGTTTATAAGGGTGGGGTACCTGCAGTCACTGTATTGGTTATAAGGGTGGGTTACCTGCAGTCACTGTATTGGTTATAAGGGTGGGGTACCTGCAGTCACTGTATTGTTTATAAGGGTGGGGTACCTGCAGTCACTGTATTGTTTATAAGGGTGGGGTACCTGCAGTCACTGTATGGGTTATAAGGGTGGGGTACCTGCAGTCAGGTGAGACTGGAGAGGTCACTGAGATGATGATGACACGTTTCTCCTAATAAACGTTGTGTCCAAATGAACTGATTCAACTTTCTGTGAGTCTCTGTCATAGTTGTGCAGGTGGTCAGTGGTTCTGTCTCTCTCTTGATAACAGACAGTCATGTTTAAATATTTGGACATAATATTCCTTCATGTCAGGACGGTTCTGGAGGTCTTGTCATCAATACCTGGTCTGGACCGCACAGCAACAACAGAACACAGCGTGCATGGAGTGATCTGGAAGAGAGAGAGAACAGGATTTATCTGCGTATTCTCCTCCCCTCCCCCTCTTTGTTCATCTCTTTCTGTCTTTATTTGTATTTAGCACCGGTTCCGAACGACGGGAGCAGTGTTGTAGCACGAGAGTGTCATAGTGGGGTATTTACATGTTGTTATCTATCATGACCTTATACCTCTCCTTTTTCATCCTGCCCTCATGCCTTCTCTGTTTCTATTTTTAATCTCTCTCTCTCTCTCTCGCTGTCTCTCTCTCCCCCCCTCTCCCTCTCTCTCGGTGGTTTTGAGTAGGAAGTCAATGTCAGGAAACATTATTTTCTTTTCAGCAGAAGTGACCCACTAATTCTATATGCGCACGCACGTGTGTATGCGTGCGTGCGTCTGTGTGAGTGAGTGTGTGTGTGTGCGAGTGTGTGTGCGTGTTTGTGTGAGTGAGTGTGTTTGTGTGTGTGTGATTGTGAGTGTGATTGTGAGCGTGTGTGTGTGAGTGTGTGTGATGGTGAGTGTGTGTGTGATTGTGAGTGTGATTGTGAGTGTGTGTGTGAGTGTGTGTGTATGTGTGTGATGGTGAGTGTGAGTGAGTGTGAGTGTGTGTGTGTATGAGAGAGTAAGTGGGCGCGCAGGATGCCGTGTGAATGAGCATGGTAGATAGATATGCAAACTTCCTGTGTGCGTGTATGTGTGTCGATGGGTGTGACGCAACACACAGAAGCATAACTGGATGATGGTCCATACGACACACAACTCTGTTTTAGTAGTGCCACTAACAGCCACAGTGAAGGTGACAAATCAGGGACTAGATAATGAACCCGGTAACATCCCATCATGCTTTGGGGTGTGACATTCCTCTGGTAAAGTTCCGATACTTGTAGAATGGAAAAACGCTCTATTAGCACACTTTATAATAATAAATAATAATAATAATAAATAACAGTAATAAATACCAATGTAGCAAATTCGGAGAGCAGCCCTGCTGGACTGCCACAGCCGGGACGCAAACTCGGATTTCCCCCACCGCGGACGACAACCAGTCGACTTAAGCCTTCTAACCCTTCCGCGACTGAAAGGAGCACCTCAGTAAAGGTAACTGAAAAACTGTCCAAGTATAAAGACCTTCAAATCCAGATTGAACGAATGTGGGGAATGAAAACCACAACAATACCAGTAGTGATAGGAGCCCTTGGGACTTGTAAAAACCACAACGATACCAGTAGTGATAGGAGCCCTGGGACTTGTAAAAACCACAACAGTACCAGGAGTGATAGGAGCCCTGGGACTTGTAAAAACCACAACAATACCAGTAGTGATAGGAGCCCTGGGACTTGTAAAAACCACAACAGTACCAGTAGTGATAGGAGCTCTGGGACTTGTAAAAACCACAACAGTACCAGTAGTGATAGGAGCCCTGGGACTTGTAAAAACCACAACGATACCAGTAGTGATAGGAGCCCTGGGACTTGTAAAAACGACAACAATACCAGTAGTGATAGGAGCCCTGGGACTTGTAAAAACCACAACAGTACCAGTAGTGATAGGAGCTCTGGGACTTGTAAAAACCACAACAGTACCAGTAGTGATAGGAGCTCTGGGACTTGTAAAAACCACAACAGTACCAGTAGTGATAGGAGCTCTGGGACTTGTAAAAACCACAACGATACAGGTAGTGATAGGAGCTCTGGGACTTGTAAAAACCACAACAATACCAGTAGTGATAGGAGCCCTGGGACTTGTAAAAACCACAACAGTACCAGTAGTGATAGGAGCTCTGGGACTTGTAAAAACCACAACGATACCAGTAGTGATAGGAGCTCTGGGACTTGTAAAAACCACAACAGTACCAGTAGTGATAGGAGCCCTGGGACTTGTAAAAACCACAACAGTACCAGTAGTGATAGGAGCTCTGGGACTTGTAAAAATCACAACAATACCAGTAGTGATAGGAGCCCTGGGACTTGTAAAAACGACAACAGTACCAGTAGTGATAGGAGCCCTGGGACTTGTAAAAATCACAACAATACCAGTAGTGATAGGAGCCCTGGGACTTGTAAAAACGACAACAGTACCAGCAGTGATAGGAGCCCTGGGACTTGTAAAAACGACAACAGTACCAGTAGTGATAGGAGCTCTGGGACTTGTAAAAACCACAACAGTACCAGTAGTGATAGGAGCCCTGGGACTTGTAAAAACCACAACAGTACCAGTAGTGATAGGAGCCCTGGGACTTGTAAAAACCACAACAGTACCAGTAGTGATAGGAGCCCTGGGACTTTTAAACAAAGGGGTGGAGAAATACACCCAACGGATCCCAGGTAACACCAGAATACCAGAACTACAGAAGATCACACTACTTGGAACATCTCATATCCTAAGAAAGACACTATCCATCACATAGACTTCTACCTCATTCTAACCCTAGACCCAAGGAATGGACCCGCTTATTATGTTGTATTATGGCATGAAGTTAAAGGACATTTGTATAACAATAATAATAATAATAATAACATGACGGAGTTTCCTTTATTCTGGCTTCTAGATGTTTTTCTGGTCAGTCCTGGTTATCAAGCACATCTCACGCCACTTCATGCTAACATGGTAGACGAAAGTATATAAATAAATAAATAAACAACCGACAATAATTAAATATATTATTAAGGAAGTTGAATAAATTATTCATAAATTAAATAAATTATTAATTAAACAATAATAATTAAATGAATAAATTAAGTAGATCATTCAAGTATATCAAAATCAAATCAAATAGAAGTCACATATTCATGTTCTAAACATCTCTGCTTGCTCCGGTCACCTGAGCTCAGCGAACAGAAACCAGATCAACAGAATTGTTCAGACTGGAGTGAAGATAACCAGCAGTCCGGTAGGCATATGTAGACAGACATCTAGCGCTGGACAACACTGTCACAACCACACATCACCACACTATGTCTGACTGAACACCTCTATGCAGATGATGTGGTGGTATTTAGTGGATGTCTATTGGCGCTTCCATAAGATATGTACACAGCAGAAAATGATGATAAATGATCATTAGTAACGTGGATATGATGACCAAGCAGGTAGAGCTGTTCATTGTTTATTACATTAAAACAATGGAAAAAGTTCATAAAATGGTCTCACTTTACTGTAATGCAGCCTTTAAGACCAGGGAACGACAACATTTCGACGACAAGTTATATCACCAGATTAGCACAGCCACAAACCCACAACTCATCTACTCTCACATCACCTTATATACATGTTATATCCAGATAGTGACCAATGACAGCGGACATACTGAGTAGCAGTGACGTATAGAGTAGAGGTGATGTATAGAGTGGCGGTGACGTTGAGAGTAGAGGTGATGTGTTCCGAAGAGACTTATGAGGATCTTCACGCTTCCAGACATTTCTGGATCTCACCGATGCCACCAATGTAGCCGAGCCTATTGTCCGCCCACTAGGAGGCGACATCTCTAACCACTCGACTAAAGTGGGTCGATCCCCTGGCGATCGGCCAGTGAGTGTTTCGTCTTTTTGTAGGTTACATTACATAACTTGGTATCTGGGATGAGATGCTGCTGTTGCTGCAGCGTTAACTATTGATGGCTATAATGCATTTGTTAACCTGCCCACCCAATATCACCACCAGGCGTCACTGCATATAGATATAGACATAATGTCAGAGTCCTGATCAGTCTGCTTTACTATCTCCTAGCTCTTCCTCCTCTGATGAAGCTAAATAAACGTTCCTTTTCTGATTTCACTTCTTCTCTCCACACTTCCTCCTCACACGTCCGTGCCAGGGTCACATGACGTCACATCCCGCCTTTCCCTTTAGCCTCCTAATGTTAAAAAACATGTCAAGAAACGTTGGGACGTTTCTTATAAACTGATTTCTCAGTCAATTACAAGCAAATAATTAGATGTCTCAAGATAAATCGTGTTTCCCGCGAATCTGTTTACTAGAAATGTGTAACTCACTGGCCGGCCGACCCTTTAGTCGAGCGGTTAGCAGCGCCGCCGCCGCCTCATGGTGCTGCAGTACAGCCCCGGACCCGATCCCGCAGTCGGCGGACACATGCTCGGTTACGAATGGGTAAAACGCTGAGTGCAGTTTTATGTGTCCTACGTCATACGTGTGTCCGTGCTTGAACAGCCACCCGAGAGACGGACCAGCTAAAATGAAGACACAGTTGATCATGTCATTAAATTCTATTTGCGGTTCATCCAGCAAAGGCACATCTTTTGCAATGCATTACATTTTCATATCGAATAAAAAGCTCGCCCACCTCCATCGAGCAGAAAAACCTTCACGCAAATGTCGGGGATTTTACCTGACATTAATCAGGCTTTTGCTATTCGCAACAACAACACTCATAGAAGCAAACTCTTGAGCTGCATGCAGCTCGTAAAGGAGTGGATTTTGTAGAACTTATCTTGCTGCTGCACTAATGAAGGGAGACTGGCTTTGCGACCGCTAATGTAAAGGACCCTGCCGAAATCCACGAAGCGACCTGCTGAACACCAAACGGCTGAAGTGAATATTGAGTATTGATATTCAAGTTTGTATTGTTGCCCAGCTGCTGAGGATGCACAAGCCGTGCATACTTACTGCCGGTGGAACAGCCCAAGATATAGCCCCTGGCCAGACTATACCCAGGGTTAAAGTGGGCTAGCCTGTTTTATAGCCCGGGTATATTCTGGGCTAGCCCAGTTTATACCCCGGGGTATTATTTAGGCCAGGCTATTTCATACCCTTCTGGTCCCAAGCCCAGATAAATGGGGAGGGTTGCGTCAGGAAGGGCATCCGGTGTAAAGTTTGCCAAATCAAATAAGCGGATCATAAACCAGATTTCCATACCAGATCGGTCGAGGCCTGGGTTACCAACGACCGCCGCAGGTACTGTTGGCCAGCAGGGTGCCAGTGGAAACTATGCTGCTGTTGGCCAGCAGGGTGCCGGTGGAAACTAGGCTGCTGTTGGGTGAAGGAGAAGGAGAGGGGGGAGGCAAGTCCAGAGGGGCGGGAGAGGAGGAAGGGTAGGAGTGTGGAGGGGAGAGTCAGAACCTTGAATGTTGGCACTATGATCTCTGTGTCCCATCTATTGACCCCTTTGCTGCAGAGTCTACAGCAAATCTGTCCATCCTCTACTCCATATTTAAAACGGTCTTCTGTATCTCAAGGACATTAACGTGCAATGCTGCCTCTGTAGTGCTGTCAGTAAGAATCTGTCAGTGAAAATCTGTCAGTAAGTCTCTTAATGACACCCTCTCCCTGTACACAACAGTGTCGTCTGTATATCATTTGTTAATGTATTTCCAGTATTGTTATCCCAACCTTTTTGCTGCTGTTGTCGTTGTTGTATTTCTATGAGTTGTACGTGGTGGACCGTGTACTGTCTGTCAGCTTTACTATATGTCATCAGTATCGTGTATTGTATGTTGTATTGTATGTTGTGTAGTGTGATCAATTTGAGCCAAACTCAGTCAAACTCCTTGTAGGTGGAAGGATACTTGGCCAATAAATCAAATTGTGATTTTTTTCCATCAGTATCATGGTGTGTAAATCTATACTACAGAGTACCATGACAGAGTACTGTATTAGTGTACACGTGTTATGTGTTGTACACATGTGCATTAATGGCTTCATGTTGTTGCGCTGAGTTGGCAAATAAAGGATTCGAATTCTTGTCCTAATGCTTGCATCTCAGGGTGTGTGTTACACTGAAAGTCTGGGTGTGTGTGTACGTGTGTGTACAGGTACTCACTCGATTGAATCATGGTCGCCTCTTCTTTTAAATTCTCTTCTTCCTCTCCTCTCAGTCCTAAGATCAGACTTCAGCTGTACTTCAGCGGTACTTCAGCTGTACTTCAGCTGTACTTCAGCGGTACTTTGTGTTCTATTGATCGTTTTGATGGAGCATTCTATTACACAATGTCTCCAAAACAGACGTGAGAAAATGAGAAAAAAGAGACGAAAGAAAGGAGGAGGTGAAGACATTAACGACAGCAGAGGAGAGGGAGAGAGTGGGTGGAGGAAGAAGAGAAAAAATAAGAGAGAGAGAGCGTAATAAAGACAACAGATGACGGCTAGAGAGGTAGCAGGTGGGAAAGAGACGAACAGAGTGAAAAGGATGTGAGAGATGACGTGGACTTTACCACAATGTCGCTGGTTACCTTGCACAGGAAATACACACACACACACGCACGCACACACACACACACACACAGGTGTGATTTTCTCTGCCAGCAGCCACAGCAGCCTTGGGAGTGGAAGGTTGCCAGTTCAAATCCCCTGACCTGCTGACAGAGAGCCCTTTAACCCCCAAATTACCCCTGTAGATCTGGTCAGTGGACTCCAGTTATGCACAGAGTAATGGGGAATGACAGACAGCCTGCCACTGTGTGTGAACTGGCTGTGTCCCATGCAGATCCTGATTCCTGGTGTGACTGGTGTTCTTCAGTCTGTGAGCGACCATCTTACAGCTGCTATACTGGCTGGACTGTGGTGGTGCTGTGGTTAGCGTGGGTGCCTCACAGCAAGAAGGTCCTGGGTTCGAGCCCTGGGGTAGTCCAGCCTTGGGGGTCATCCCAATTCGTCCTCTGTGTGGAGTTGGCATGTTGTCTGCGTGGGTTTCCTCCGGATGCTCCGGTTTCCTCCCACAGTCCAAAGACATGTGTAACACCCGTCCCACGTAGCTATATAGTTTTCACTGTATAACTGGGGTTTGTAGTACAATGGCCGGGGCCCTGGGTACTTTTAACAAATGGCTGCCGTGCTAACCTGTGCACAATAAATTAAATTCCTAAGCTAACCCTTTTTCTTTTATACAAAAATGAATTTTAACTGGCGACGACACCTGCACTTAGCAGGAATATAGATATGCTACTTTTGTTTAATCCTACTAAGAATTATGTTTTACAATATTTGTTCCCTAATGAACAATTTCTTTAATCACTATTTATACTTCTAACCCAAAACACACCTTCATGAAATGTAAACATGACACACACAATACTTTAAATGCAAATTATGAATTTAGTAAATGTAAAAAAACAAATATCTAAATCAATAATAAAAATAACAATTATTCATAGGACAAGATACTTCACATCACTTAAATGTACTGCCCTTCTGATAATGGGCTTTCTAATTAAATTCCATTTGACTTTAAACACTTTTCTCATTTCGTTGCCTCTATACCTCCTATCCAAGGGGCCCACACACACCCTCAATACTGCAGAAACAACCCAAAAGCATGTCTCTTTTTCAGAATAAAACGTTGCAGGCCTGAGTCCATGCTGGGGACAGCGTGGTGACCCAAAACAAGCGGCCGTTTCACGTCACGCAGCAACATAAAACAGCACGTGCA
Organism: Lampris megalopsis; assembly: GCA_022114975.2. Classification (NCBI taxonomy): domain Eukaryota; kingdom Metazoa; phylum Chordata; class Actinopteri; order Lampriformes; family Lampridae; genus Lampris; species Lampris megalopsis. The sequence goes on from JAJHIY020000278.1 coordinate 217,192, forward strand.
TGGGTTATTGTTACTCACGGGCCGTGAGTTGGAACCAGGGTGATGGCTGACGAAGGAAGCGAGTCAAGGCGATGGAAACCACGAGTTTGGTATATATGGTGTATATACCAAGTCCAGTTGCACTTGATTCAACTCCTGTGGATAACCATGACGACCTGGATGACGGAGAACATTCGCAGACACGAGTGAAACACAGGCGGGAACTCATCAACATGTCCGGATGAAGGGAGAAGCTGAGTGGAAGACATCTGCTCGTCTTTAAGGTCCAGGGAGTACTCCCTGGTCCTCTCGGTCTGATGAGTGGACAGGACAGGGTTTTCCTCAGTCAATGTACTCGTCATGAAACTCATCACTTCTCAAACTGAGTTCAGTTTAGCTTTAGCAGGATGCTAACATCAATGTATGCTAACACAGTGGTTCTCAACCTTTTTGGGGTCCTGGACCCCCTGCGTATTTTTGATCTACCCTGAGGACCCCTCCACCTGATCTTGGGGGAGGGGGGTTGCAATTTGATAGAAACAGTAGAAACTGCATTTTAAATTGCATTATAGCATTTATTCACTCTTTGGGGCAAAAATAAGAGCTTTCAGTTGTAACTTGGATATAGTTAACAAAACAGAATTCTTATGCAGTAACTTTCAGATATATGTAACAACACAGAATTCTTATGCAGTAACTTTCAGATATATGTAACAAAACAGAATATGTATTCAGTAACTTTCAGATATATGTAACAAAACAGAATATGTATTCAGTAACTTTCAGATATATGTAACAAAACAGAATTCTTATGCAGTAACTTTTAACAATGCAAACGGGAGCGAGATCTCTTATTAAAATACAATAAATGACACTTGTGAAACAGATGTAATTAGAGAAAAAAGTCCTGTTACCCTTTATAGTTTAGGTAGATAAAGGTCTCAGTCACATTTGAGTAAAATAATCCTATTTCTATAAATGTCATAGGATCTTTTTTTTAAAGATATTTTATTTTCACGGACCCCTTGCAATTACACCACGGACCACTAGGGGTCCGCGGACCCCCGGTTGAGAAACACTGTGCTAACACACAGTGACACGAGCCGCTACTACAGCAAACACAGGCTAACAGGCTAATCGCGACTAGCATGAGAAGAGCGCGGGAAGAACAAAGCGCGAGGGCGCGCTTCCGGGGAGGGTGACGACTGTAAACTACTAATAAGACACGTTAGCTCCTAGCTAGCGGGTCTGACCCTTTAGCCGAGCGGTTGGTGATGTCGCCTTGTGGTGCAATACACCTCGTATCGAATCCCACACCGGGCAAGAAAGTAACCGGTTACACTAGCATCAATGTATGCTAACACACAGTAACATGAGCCGCTACTACAGCAAACACAGGCTAATAGGCTAATCGCGACTAGCATGAGAATTCTTTACTCAGATATCGCGTCGTTACAGAGTGATACACAACACACACACTGAGATATTTACCTTGGGCAGATTGTACACAACGTCCTTTACACACCGGGAAACTCTGCACTCCCCGGGTGGGTAAAGTACATGAGGCTCCGCTCCCTGTCGTCAGCACGTCCCTCACACAGCCGCCTGCTCTGCTTGCCGTCTGACTCAGCCCCTGAATCCGACCTACGGGGTCCCCCTGAGTTTCCCGCCCCTCCGCCCTTCTGATTGGCTGTTAAGTTGGCAACACCCAATGCAATTAACAAGATATCGTGACAGACAACCAAACACCGCCAAAGGTTAGTTTGTGAACTGTCCACGTTTTCCCCTTGATTTGTATAGCCAAACAAAACTGTTTAAATCTCAATCAAATTTATTGACACTGCGATGTACGTAACGCAGTGACGTTTATCAGCCTATAATGCTTTTCTTTTTTTAAATTTTTTATTCAAATGAACTGTATTAAACGTTCATCTTAACTGATGTAAACTACTAATAAGACACGTTAGCCCTCAACCCTTTAGCCGAGCGGTTAGTGACGTCGCCTTGTGGTGCAGTACAGCCCGTATCGAATCCCGCACCGGGCAAGAAAACAACTGATTTCAATGAAATACTTTTTTAAACTTTATTAAATCATATATATATTTGTCTGAAATGTCAGATTTTAGACGGGGCTACACACGTCCCAGTTGGCAAATTGCTGTGGCCCGGACCCGTCCCACGCCCGACACCTCATCCGGCCCACATACCGCGTGGAATGATGGCACTTGGGCGGTCCGTTCCTGTTTGCCAGATCTGGGCCAGAACCAAGCCATAGCAATGCTGTATGTGCCACATACTTGCCAAAGGTGGCCCATATTTGTTTTGAGATGCTTGGGCCATATTCACCGTTTACCACACGGGCCACTTCAGGGTCACATCCAGATCACATGTTGCCCAGAGCGCCGCAGCTTTGCCAGAAAAAAAGGCCCACATGTGATTTGGCATATTTGGGCCATATTTGCTGTTATACATGTGGGCCACTTCAGGCTCACATTTGTTTTGTCAGGGCCAGAAGAAGACCAGCAGTGCTGCATCGTTGCCTGAAGTGGCCCACATCCGGATGCTATCTAGGGTAGGTCAGGTGAATCAGCTGTACTAAATTGTCCCTAGGTGTGTGTGTGTGTGTGGGGGGGGGGGGCTGTGATGGCCTGGCGGCCTGTTCAGGGTGTCTCCCCACCTTCCACCCAATGACTGCTGGGATAGGCTCCAGCATCCCGCAACCCCAATAGGATAAGTGGCTTGGACAATGGATGGATGGATCTTCCTAAATAAACACTTAAATTAAATTAAACAGACAGACAGACAGATGGGTTTTAGTTTAGATTGTAAGAACCCACATAGCATCTGGATGTGGGCCACTACAGGCAACGATGCGGCACTGCTGGCCTTCTTCTGGCCCTGACGAAACGGATGTGAGCCTGAAGTGGCCCACATGTATAACAGCAAATATGGCCCAAATATGCCAAATCACATGTGGGCCTTTTCTGGCAAAGATGTGGCACATGCGGCATTGCTATGGCTTGGTTCTGGCCCAGATCTGGCAAACAGGAGCGGACCGCCCAAGTGCCATCATTCCACGCGGTATGTGGGCCGGATGAAGTGTCGAAGTGGAGCGGGTCCGGGCCACAGTGTTGTGCCATCTGGGAACAACAGAATCAGTGTGTCTCATGTCAGCAGTAGAAAATGGGTGTGGCGGAAAATCCCTGCAAGACAGACTTGTTGTACCGAAGAACAGGCAGGAGGGCTGAGCCTGGAGGTCAGAGGTCACAGTGTGTTACAAAAAGCTTTTTAAGTTAGCAGCGTCTCTTCCTCATCTAGCATGGATGAGTGTGATGTTCTGTTTTCTCACCTGATCGCACACTGTGTAAACACACACATACACACTCATATCACATGTACAAACACACGCGCACGTGCGGTAACTGGTGGTGCTGGGTGTGGGTAACTGGTGGTGCTGGGTGTGGGTAACTGTTGGTGATGGGTGTGGGTAAGTGTAGGTGATGGGTGTGGGTAACTGGTGGTGCTGGGTGTGGGTAACTGTTGGTGATGGGTGTGGGTAAGTGTAGGTGATGAGTGTGGGTAAGTGTAGGTGATGGGTGTGGGTAAGTGTAGGTGATGGGTGTGGGTAACTGGTGGTGCTGGGTGTGGGTAACTGGTGGTGCTGGGTGTTGGTAAGTGGAGGTGCTGGGTGTGGGTAAGTGGTGGTGCTGGGTGTGGGTAACTGGTGGTGCTGGGTGTGGGTAAGTGGAAGTGCTGAGTGTGGGTAACTGTTGGTGCTGGGTGTGGGTAACTGGTGGTGCTGGGTGTGGGTAACTGGTGGTGCTGGGTATGGATAAGTGGAGGTGCTGGGTGTGGGTAAGTGGAGGTGATGGTGTGGGTAACTGTTGGTGCTGGGTGTGGGTGAGTGGAAGTGCTGAGTGTGGGTAACTGTTGGTGCTGGGTGTGGGTAACTGGTGGTGCTGGGTATGGGTAACTGTTGGTGCTGGGTGTGGGTAACTGTTGGTGCTGGGTGTGGGTAACTGGTGGTGCTGGGTGTGGGTAAGTGGAGGTGCTGGGTGTGGGTAAGTGGAAGTGCTGGGTGTGGGTAACTGTTGGTGCTGGGTGTGGGTAACTGTTGGTGATGGGTGTGGGTAACTGTTGGTGATGGGTGTGGGTAAGTGCAGGTGATGGGTGTGGGTAAGTGCAGGTGATGGGTGTGGGTAACTGTTGGTGCTGGGTGTGGGTAACTGTTGGTGCTGGGTGTGGGTAACTGTTGGTGATGGGTGTGGATAAGTGCAGGTGATGGGTGTGGGTAACTGGTGGTGCTGGGTGTGGGTAAGTGGAAGTGCTGGGTGTGGGTAACTGTTGGTGATGGGTGTGGGTAAGTGGAAGTGCTGGGTGTGGGTAACTGTTGGTGATGGGTGTGGGTAAGTGCAGGTGATGGGTGTGGGTAAGTGCAGGTGATGGGTGTGGGTAAGTGGTGGTGCTGGGTGTGGGTAAGTGGAAGTGCTGGGTGTGGGTAAGTGGAGGTGCTGGGTGTGGGTAACTGTTGGTGCTGGGTGTGTAAAATCAGTAATCAGAGCTGCGACGCAGCGGGTGGGGGTGGAGGGTGGAGGGGTGGAGGGGGGAGGGGTGTCAGTATTTGACTAATCAAATCATCTGATGTTTCTGTCTCACTTTTCATTTCCTTGTGGTCTGTCCTCCACTCGCTCTACACGCCGTCACACGCACGCGCACGCGAGCCCCCCCTCCCTCCACTTCCTGGTGCGGAGCGGCCGGTGACGTCAGGCTGGTGTCTCGCGTTTGCTCAACTCTGCCCATTGATTCACATCGACGCAGACGGTCCAGAGACGACCCGGTCCCCCGCTGGACGGGCTGCAGGTAAGACCCGAATGCACCGTTTCTGTTCAAGTACCCGGTTAAAGTGGTGCGGAGGGGGGGAGGGAGGGGGGCAGCGTTTTACTCCGCTGGACAAAACAAAAAACAAACAAACTGAACCGAACAGAACCGAACAGAACCGAACAGAACAGAACAGAACAGAACAGGGGACTCTCCGGTACCACGGAGGAGGATTGGTGCAATGATACCAGGACGTAAACAATCCCTGCATGTACCCTCGACAAGCGCAGCACCTCTTTAATAATATAATATAATATAATATAATATAATATAATATAATATAATATAATATAATATAATATGATATGATATAATATAATATAATATAATATGATATGATATAATATGATATATAATATAATATAATATGATATGATATGATATGATATAATATGATATATAATATAATATAATATGATATGATATGATATATGATATAATGTAATATAATACAATGTAATATAATATGATATAATACAATACAATACAATATAATGTAATATAATATAATATAAGTGGTGCTGCTGGGTGTGGGTAAGTGGAGGTGCTGGTTGTGGGTAAGTGGAGGTGCTGGTTGTGGGTAAGTGGAGGTGCTGGTTGTGGGTAAGTGGAGGTGCTGGGTGTGGGTAAGTGGAGGTGCTGGGTGTGGGTAAGTGGAGGTGCTGGGTGTGGGTAAGTGGAGGTGCTGGGTGTGGGTAAGTGGAGGTGCTGGGTGTGGGTAAGTGGTGCTGCTGGGTGTGGGTAAGTGGAGGTGCTGGGTGTGGGTAAGTGGAGGTGCTGGGTGTGGGTAAGTGGTGCTGCTGGGTGTGGGTAAGTGGAGGTGCTGGGTGTGGGTAAGTGGTGCTGCTGGTTGTGGGTAAGTGGAGGTGCTGGGTGTGGGTAAGTGGTGCTGCTGGGTGTGGGTAAGTGGTGCTGCTGGTTGTGGGTAAGTGGAGGTGCTGGGTGTGGGTAAGTGGAGGTGCTGGGTGTGGGTAAGTGGTGCTGCTGGGTGTGGGTAAGTGGAGGTGCTGGGTGTGGGTAAGTGGAGGTGCTGGGTGTGGGTAAGTGGTGCTGCTGGGTGTGGGTAAGTGGAGGTGCTGGGTGTGGGTAAGTGGAGGTGCTGGGTGTGGGTAAGTGGAGGAGTTCAGCGTGCTGAAGAAGTCCACTTTACGACTGAACGTCTGGTGCTGGTCTTCATCCGGTGTCGGGTCCGGACGGTCGAACGCCATTTTTTTTTTTCATTCATTTACCCGAAAAACCGACCGAGTCCCGCGCGCTGAGACCAGCTGTTGGCCGCAGCAACCGAAACGCCCGCGACAGGATCGGTAGCGCGCACAGTGGGGCTCCGGGGGCGCGCACAGTGGAGCTCCGGGATTGCGCACATTGGGGTCCGGGAGCGCGCGCAGTGGGGTTCAGGGAGCGCGCACAGTGGAGCCATTTCGTCCATAAGTTAAACAACACGTGTTAAAAGAGCTGCTTCACCCGAGACTGTCGACCGAGTCAACACAGTTACACTTCAAACCAGGAAGCGTCTCTCTCTCTCTCTCTCTCTCTCTCTCTCTCTCTCTCTCTCTCTCGGTCTCTCTCTCTCTCTCTCTCTCTCTCTCTCTCTCTCTCTCTCTCTCTCTCTCTCTCTCTCTCTCTCGGTCTCTCTCGGTCTCTCTCTCTCTCTC